>CAJVPT010002414.1:0-17768 GCA_910592055.1 Acaulospora colombiana
ATCACTTTTATCGTCGAGCGCTTGAAACAGCCCCCGAAGAATTTGCATAAGGCACTAATTAGATTAATTAGGATAAAAATCGGATATTAATGGAGATAATGGAATTCGCAATGTCGTGGAGTTGAAAACATGAGGCATCCAATAATATACAGTAGAAAATCTGCTGTTAGTGATGATGGAATTCGAAACTGAAAAGAATAAACATAAGGAACTCGAATAAGATCAAAAATAAGTTATAGTATGATAGAATTCGTGATCATGAAGATGGGCGATACAGAAGTAATACCTGGCGTCGGACGTCAGTCATAAGAGTACTACAGTATGCCGAACAAATATTGCATTACTCAAACACAAATAAGTTATGATCACCGGACCGCCGTTGCCTATTGGTCAAATGCTAAAATTGGTTGATCGATAACAATACTACGATGCTTTCTTAAATCATGGTTCGTTTAAAGAATCGTTGGCTTCTATTTGAAATCATTTTTGAAGATACCTCACAAAAAAAACGTGAGCTATTGACGACTCGCGATATCGGTTCGGTCGTGAAAGAATCCGTTCAACAAAATTTCGGTGACTATGGCTCTGGTTGCGTTGTTTCTTCTCTAAGTGGTACCTTTTTTCTTTTTTTACTGTGCCTTTTGTATCCAAGTTTTTATTATGTTTACTTAAATTTATTAAAAAAAAAAAAAAAAAAACCAGTAAAATATTTTTCCCCACACACAAACATTGGTATCATAAGGGTATCAAGAGAGCATTATCATTTTGTTTGGGGTGCGCTAAGTTTTATTACCCATGTAAAGTCCAGGCTTTGCCTTTTTCACGTATTACATTTAGGAGGTAATTAATATTGTTGAAGCTTATTATTAAGTTGATTTGATGATCTTATAAAAAAAAATTTTTTTTTAGGAACAATAAAACAATGCCAAAAGTCTGCAATTGAGTATAGTAAACAGCAATTATTGAAACTAATGGAATCACATGGTATATATATATATATATATATATATACATTGAATTTTTATTTCTTTATTTTTTATGAAACAAAGATAAATTGAACACATCTATCTATTAATGATACAGGAAACATGGGATCAATGAATGTTGAAGAATTGCTTGAACAATCTAAAAACCAAATAATGTCAATAGAATATTAATTTTTTGATACTTGATATAAAAAATAGGTTCAATAAATTTATTATCAACATTAAAAGTTTTTTTAATTAAAAATATTTCATTCGCAACTTGAATTATATTATAACAAGCTTTTAAAATGCCTTTTAAAAATTATAATAAAGTAAAATAAAAATATAATTTTGATTTTAATTTTAAAATAAAGTATTAAAAGTTGTTCAATTAAGGTAATATTTATTAAAATAAAGTATTAAAAGTTGTTCAATTAAGGTAATATTTATTAAAATAAAGTATTAAAAGTTGTTCAATTAAGATAATATTTATTAAAATAAAGTATTAAAAGTTGTTCAATTAAGGCAATAATTATTAAAACATTAAATTTTAAAAAAGGATATTGTGTAAGATTAAAAACCTTTTTAATTTATTTTGAATGAAATCAATGACTTTATTAAACAAATATTATATAGTATAAGATTATAATAAAATTTTTAGTTTTATTAAACTTATTTAAAATATACTGTACATGCGTATCCTTGAATTAATAAATTTCCTTCACTTTTAAATTTTATTAATTAAATAAAATCATTAATGTTATCAAAATAAAATCGAGAAGTCGCCCCCACCACCACCGCCTGATTATCAATGTAATCGCGATAAATCTATTAACATAGAAGATTGGATTAAAATTTTCACGTTGGTATTCCGACGTCTAACTTTAGCCAATGCTTGTCTCGTTGAATCTCCAATGTTATTAATTCGCAAATCCAAATTAGTTAGGGTGGTATTCCTGCATAGAGCCTCAGCCAGTGCTCTCCCTGCCGAATCTCCTATCTTGTTGACACTAATATTTAAATTGGTCAAGGTGGTATTCTTACATAGAGCTTTGGCTAGTGCTTTTCCTGCCAAATCTCCTATCTCGTTACCACTAATATTTAAATTGGTCAGGGTAGTATTCTTACATAGAGCCTCTGCTAGTAAACTTCCTGCAGAATCTTTCATATGATTATAACCTATATTTAATTCGGTCAGGGTTGTATTCTTGCACAGAGTCTCAGCCAGTGCACTGAATGTCGAATCTCCCAATCCTGTATTGCGTAAATTTAAATTAGTCAGGGTGACGTTCTTGCATAGAGCCTTGACCAGTTCTTTTCCCGCCGAATCACCTATATTATTACCCTTTAAATTCAAATTTTTTAAGGTGGTATTCTTGCATAGAGCCTCTGCCAGTACTTCTCCTGTCGAATTTCCTATCTCGTTACCACTAATATTTAAATTCGTCAGGGTGGCATTCTTGCATAGAGCCTCAGCCAGTGTCCTTCCTGCCGAATCTCCTATTCTATTCCAACCTATATCTAATTCGGTTATGATGCTATTCTTGCATAGAGCCTTAGCTAGTTCTTTTCCTTTTATTTCATTAAGTTCCTTTCGCAGATTCCAGTTTGAAGCGTACCTCCGATCTTCTGGCGTATGTCGAGAATCCTTAAGAATGAGTTCCCAAAGTTCTAGTGCCTTCACGTAATTCCCTTTCGCAAAATATGATTTGACCTTATCTCGTTGATCCTGAATGTCATCTAAGACATACGTCTCGAATGTAATATCCGAATTTACCAATTCAATTCGAGTTTTTATATTCGCCTCATTAATTTTACATATTTTATCTTCACGACACCAACCATTCTCATTATCAGAAGAAACGTTACTAATCAAATATTCTGACCGATATGAACTATTGTTACTAATTAAATCTGGTGACATACACAAACTATTATTACTAATTAAATCTTGTGACATACAAAAACTATCATTACTGGAATTTTCGTCTACATTAATATTTGTCTGAAACACGGGTTCTAACTTGATATTTTCAAGACATTCCAGAATGTTTTCGATTGTTGGACGTTGTTTTGAATCACCATGCCAAGCTTTAGAATAAATGTTTTTATAATCCAACGGAGTACCATCGATCGGTGTTTCTCTTTTCCCCTTAATAATGTCCAAAAATCCAATCTGAGGAGCTCTTCCACTTGATATTTCCCAGAAAAGAACACCCAAGCTATAGATATCGGAGGATTTATCTTGTTTATAGGAATGATCATCTAAAAATAGTGGGTCACAATAAATCTGTGGCGCGCACCCAACAATGGATGTTGTCTCCTCTCTGATCTTCTCTCGGATCTTCTCTCGAAACTTAGATAGGCCAAAGTCAGTGATCATTAACTTATTATTATGAATTAAGACGTTCTTGGAGTGCTAAAAAATGTTGAATAAAGTTGACAAGGCATTTTTAACTGTTAAGGTGAATCATGTAGCATATACGTACTAGATCTAGGTGAATAATATTCGCCGCATGTATACGGTATAAACCACTTGCAATGTCTTTTGCCATCTCAATCTTTCTCGGCCACCCGAGTTCGGAAAAACGACCATTTCTATATAGATCACGCAAATAATCCTGAAGAGTTCCTCCGTTGGCATACTGAAATATCAAAAAATACGTGCCCATGGTATCGTCTAGTGATATAGAACAAGTTTAAATTAAATTATAAATATTTTGAAGCCGTATAAGATATTTACCCTTGCTAATTCCCAAGAACCTTATGACATTATCGCTGTCATCCACTGCACTAATATTTTGTAACTATTAATATTGACATAACGCGTGTAAATATTATTATTAAAATTCTAAAATAAATTAGTAGATAAATATTATTACTTCTTTCACAAACAATTTATAAAATTGTTGCTCTTGCTTATGCAAGCTTTTTAAAACCACGGTTTTTCTTGCAGTTTTCGAGTATGCCCTTTCAACCTTACCAAACCCGCCCGTAGCGATGAGTTGAATTTGTTCGAATGAGCCGTATTCGTATGATCTAATATGGCGCTTCTTAATTGCCGCGTCAAGCCATTCTTCATTTTCATCGGTCCGAGACATCATCGTGGAAAATGGGGAGAATTGTCGAGTCTTTTTACACGATTAAATATATCGTTAAGCTGCCGCATGATCATCAATACGGATCCAATTGGCCGATTGATTAAACGGTCGTCTATGAAAACCCTTAAAAATAAAATAGACAAAGACCTCTTTGAAGGTTTCCAAAAATGTATGGAACCTATCTATTCTATTTATTGAATACAACTTATTTATTTATATTACAAAAAGCCACCCTCCTCAAAAAAAATCGATATAAAAAAAACCGTTAATAAACAAAGAGCTTTAGTATAGTAATTTTTTTTCGTTTTCGTTTTCAAATGGGTAATATACTGTACATACTGTATGTATACATACAGTACATTAAAAGGATTTCATAAAAAAATAAATTGCTCGATGCTAAAAAAGGAAAATATTAAAATATTTTTCAGATAATCATAAGGATCATCTCGATTACAATTTGCCTTCTGGCCGGCCGCCATTTTAATAGCCTTTGGGTAAATTGGATTTGCCGCAACTTTATGTATATTTAAAATGAATTCAGGAGGAAGAACTTTAGACGACGCTGGTTGGTAAATTGGGAATTACTTGACTCCATATTGCATAGCATATCGACTTATCACATTTCATGTTCTCGTCTACTCGACAAAAGGCAAAACTGCCCTTCTGACAGTCCAGCTCGTGTTCGCCTCAACAATAGGCGTAACTTCTTTTCTTTTTTTCTGCTTTCTTCGGACACGATGGAGTGCTCTGTTCGCCGCTCGAAGCCGTCTCGTGGGGTATATCACATGTTCATTTGACATAATTTTTGTTTGAAAGAGTTGGATAAATATATAAGCATGTTTTCTTAAGGCTCGCCCCTCAACCCTTGCCGAAATCGTTTTTCGGTTGGATCATTCCTTTACTCAAAATTCCAGAATCCGCGGTGTTGGATCGCGTCGGTTTGGATGCTGCTGTGGTAGGAGACGATGTAAAAATGCGCGTTGCCTCTATGATTGTTCAACTAATTAGATGATTATTTTTATCAAGCTTCTGGCATTCTTCAAAATGTCGTACAAGCTTTTTGCGTTTTGCGGTTTTTTCGGTCTAGTGATACTTTCGCCGATTAAGTTTTCGGTCTATTATTCGAAAAACGACATGGTCAAAAATCTTGACGACGATCCAGTGGATCTCCCGATCGAAATTCCTGAATCATTTGGTGTTCTGGTGTCATACGTGATATTCACCTGGGTATTTTCGTTGGCAACATTTTATTTTACATTTTATAACTACCGAGAGTTCTCGGAAGTTCGCCATCGATATTATTGCAAGTGGAAGAATTCAATTACCACAAGGACCGTGATGGTGACCGTCATTCCAAAGGAGCTGCAAACGGATCAGGCGCTCAAGGAATTTTACGAATCACTGGAGTTAGGTCCGGTCAAGGAGGCAGTTGTATATAGAAATGTCAGGAAGTTGAGGCATGCGCTTGAAAAGAGGGCTTATTACTTGAGAAAACTTGAAAGATCTTACGCAGAATATTTGGGTAATCCTTGCACCTACCCAAATTACGATCCCAACGAGGCACTCGCAGAATTCGACCAAGATAGAACCATCGATCTTTCTAAATTTGTGAACAAGCATCGTCAAAAAACAAGAACCGGTTTCCTCGGCATATTTGGGAAAGAGGTCGACAAAATAGATTATTACACCAACCTCTTCGATCGATTCGATAAGCTGGTGGAAAAAGGCAGACATGGCACGTACAATCCAACATCAGTCGGATTTGTGACCTTTGAAAGTATAACCAGTGCGGTAATTAAGACAATCATTCGACACCTCAGTTACGAATTAAAAATTCAAAGAAAGAGTCTAAATGTTTGGTTATATCTCTCAGCAAATAGCAGCACAAGTCCTTATACGCCCTGAACCATATCATTGTCGTACCACGCTTGCACCCGAGCCCCGTGATGTGTAGGTTAAAAGTAACTTTCAAAAAGCAAATAACGTCGGGTGATACAAATGATAAGAACTTCTCTACCTTGTCACTCTCTTTTAGTTATTGGCGCAACCTTACCATTCGTCAACGTGAAATGCTTCTCCGCAGCATAATCGTCAATGTTGCGGTCGTAATTATGGTAATTTTCTGGTCCGTGATAACCACGCTTCTTAGTTCCATGCTGAGTTTGGACGCTTTGAAAGAAATATTACCATGGTTGGCGCGTCTAGCGAATAAAAATAAAGTATTAAAAGGATTCATTCAGGGAACAGTCCCGACTCTTTTGGTGCTGTTGTTCGATGCCATGGTGCCGAAGGCCATGTCATGTCGGTATCTATTGTAATGCCAAAGTAAATCGTGTTATTAGTATCACAGATGACTAAGCATTCTTTGATTTTTATTTTAAAGATCTTTCTGCGCTTCAAGGATTTCACGCTCGCAGTGTGATCGAACTCTCGTCATTTGCCAAGTATGCATCATATTTTCTGTCCAGTTGTTTGCACGTCTAGATTGACTCTAACATTTTTATTCTTTAGGTATCATTTTTTCCTGTTGGTGAATGTTCTACTCATATTTTCGATTGCGGGTACTTTTGCCAAGATTTTCGATGAGCTCGAGGAGATTATAAAGGATCCGACGAAAATCCCATACAAGCTCGCGACAACCTTGCCCCTGGTAGGAGGATCACATTTTAATGCCTGCAACTTCTTCTTCAATTCGGATTTATTAAGACAAATAAATGTTGCTTTTCGGCAAAGGTGTCAAATTTTTTTATAAATCTTATCATTCTGCAAGGGATTGGTTTGTTTCCGGTTCAATTATTGCAGGCTCCAGAACTTCTTTCTGCATGGTTTTCGCGCGTTTTCCTTTCGCGAACGCCCCGGGAGTATGCAGAAGCCAACGCTCCGCCATTCCTCGATTACGGGCAAAGATTACCACCCATTGTCTTGGCATTTGTCATCGTCCTCGTGTATTCCTCAATTGCGCCTTTAATTCTTCTTTTCGGAACGATTTATTTCTTCCTGGGTTATCTGACATATAAATATCTGCTGTTATACGGTACGAAAATCTACCCTTTTCTTTTTTTCTTTTTTTTTAAAAAGGGGGCAAATCTTATATACGCTGTATCTTTTTGTTTCTTAGTATATTTTCATCCTTATGAAACTGCCGGTCTGGCGTGGCCAAAAATATTCCACCGAATTATCGTTGGACTATACATCTATCAGATCTTGATGATCGGGTATTTATCTTTGAGGAAAAGTTACGGCATGGCCAGTAGCCTAGTTCCGCTTCTCATTATTACCGCCGTTTATTATTATTATGTGGACGAAGCATACGACCGAGGTTCCGCCTATATCCCACTGATGACTTTAAGGAAAGAGGAAAAGGAATCTCAAAGTCATTCTGACGATGTAAATTTGGCACCAGCCCCAAAAACCATGATCGAAAATGAGGAAACGACGCAAAACGGTGATGTCACGCCACCCCAAAGTAGGGTTCGATCAAGGAGAACTCTGGAAAATGACGTTTATCGTGCCACACCGGACTTTTACACCGACTATAGTCAGCCGCCTATGACTTTACACGATGGCGTACTCGACACCGGGATACGTAATTACGGAGCACCTGAACTCTACGGAATACTTCCTTGGTTGTGGCTTCCGGTTAAAGGAACGATTGTGAACAGGGCGAAGAAATTTGGATTCTTCCGGCGAATATCAAGGGCGAACGGTAGCATAAGTACTCGCTCCGTGGGGTCTTCTCTCGAAGAACGCGAACCGCTGTTAGGTCACGACGATTATGATAATCCCAACGCGTCAATCACAATCAACGAATCTCAAATCCCACCGGCTGGAATCCCTGACGAGGTGAGTCGACTTCAACTCCGTAATTCAGTCGAAAGTTTACGATCCGAAAGTAGTAATATGGCAAGCGGTTCGGGAGAAAACGGACAAATAGTGGGTAGTCCATTAAGGATGGATAGTCCTTCCTTTAGAGATATGCATGACGGAAGGAGACTCAGCAGGATACGCGAGTTAACCGACAAACTTGGAGAATTTGCTGGCAAAAACTTTAGTTAATAGATGTTGTATATACTGTATGCTATGTACTTTATTATGTATTTATAGGCAAGTAGGTAAGGCCAAGGAGTTTCAACTTCCCAAAACTTTTAGTAGTCGTTATTTGATGTATTTATAGTGTTTATCCCCGTATTGGACTTTTTCATGGGTTTATAGCTACCTCGTTTACAATAAAACGTCACATTTAACCATTCCACATAACTTTTAATCATTTACATGATCCTTGAACGTTTTATTTAATTAAAGATGTTACAAATATAATAAAGTGAACGTCGACAATAAATCCCACTCTAAAATCGCAGGTCGGTAATAGAACAGAGATGCTAATTTACAGTACATACATGATTCTTTTCCTCACCGGAATAATTTAGACGGTTTAATTTTTTTTATTACTTCCAACACTAAGTATAAAAAGGATTAGATGATCGATCGTAAGATCTTGTATAATCGCGGAAATGCATTCAACCATTACCATATTGTCACCGTCAACAAGGAATGATGAAATAGTAATCACGAATCGCTCGTCTTTGCAGAAGCATTTTCGGCCGAATCGAATGTGGACTTTTCATCCTGAATCTTCTTTTTATAGTAAGGGTGAAATTCGTTCCACGGTAATAGGAAACTGAACCGAGGATCATCTATGTGCTTCTCTCGGACCTTGGCTTCCAGGGATTGCCCATTTTTCGCCACGTAAGCAGACATCTTATCAATTATGGCTTTGAGATCTGGTGGTGGCACCCTAGATAGATTGTGGCGTGAGATGACGACCATTTTTTTGTTCAAAAAGGTTGTGATGATGAACGGGAGGAGCATGTATACATACACGACCACACAATATTTTTGTTGCGGGGTTTTCGAGGTTCCAGAACTCGTCTGATTATTATTCTGAGCGTAAATGGAATTTCCACTTTTGACATTAGATGAAATTGACTCGTTTGTCCTTCTTCGTTTCTTATTATCTTTTACCGTTGCAGATTCATCACCTTCAGACTCATCATCCGCCGAACTTGCTTTTTTCTCTTCGCCGCTTGATCCGCCGCCATCCTCGTCATCACCTCCGTATGCAAAGAGACCGGTCTGAAGCAATACGCGGACGTGTTTATAGTACGGATAAAGCGGGTCCTCCTTGTTCAGGAACGAGAAGCTAGGGTTACTGGCTTGTTTAGCCTGGATCACGATCTCCATCTGTGGATCGGTACTGGCGTTGAGAAATTTAGCGGTGCGTTCAATGATCTCATCTACGCGGTTGTCCAGAGGCTACCAGATTTTGCAAGGTTTAATTTCACTTTAGGGTAATTACTTTGCAAGGCAGTGCATCTCAAGAATTTTTTTTTTTTTTTTCTTACTGTCACCATGCCCGCAGGAACGGAATACTTTGGAATGTATGACGACGACGACGACGACGATGATGATTTGACTTTACTAGTCTCTTCCGCTTCGTCATCTGTAATCGTCAAGCAATTGAGACGATCATCCGATCGAAACCCTCTCTCACGAGAATTTATCATTCACTCGACGTACCATGAGATTGACTCTCCTCGGCATACTGATAGTGATAACTGTATCCCTTGTTTTCACCCACCGTTCTCTTCTCCCTTTTTTCCTCTGCAATTTATTTATTCATTTAGATGTGCGAATGAGGACAGGCTGTGGGCGCATACTCGAGAAATACCTATGTATACGTCTCTTTCTTCCTCGGACATCTCGAACAGATCCTCCGATTCAGAATCCAAATCTTTCCACCTCTCCTCGTCAATGATCTTCTCCTGCTCGATGTCCTCATTCCTCCGCGACATCGTGTAGGATACCTTTTTGAATTGCTCACGGTCATCAAGTAAATTTCGCACATCATATCTGCGCAGGACATTTGTTTTAGTCACGATTTTAGGAAAGCCCCGAGAAACCTAGCTCACCTATCAAGCAAGATTTTATTCTCCGTCTCGCCCCTCCAACTAATGAGGAAGTTTCCGTCGTCTACTTTTTTCGACATCTCGTCGTCACGAAAGGTTTTCACCTCGTAACCAAAGACCAGAAGATCGTCATACTCCTGCGAACTCGTGCGTTGCTTTTTACGCGGGTGCTTGCTTCGGCGGGACTTGAAGCGAGAGGAGGACACCTCAGACCACGTCCTGGTGGCCTGCTTGTCCGAAGGCTCCTGTAGCAGTGTCTCGCTGAAAAACATTATTCCGGAGGAGCTCTTTTCTAGCGACTTGCACTTCATGTGTGTTGACAATTAACGATTAACTGACCATCACGTGACACGCCGGCAGCTGTGTCGATTCCCTCATTTGGTTTAAAAAGCCGAAAAAAAAAAAAAAAAAAAAAGTTTACTTGCTCATAAACCTCAAGGTTATACATACATTCATCATACAGATAAAAGGAATAAGCAGGCTAACTTTGACTTTCGTCAGCTACTACTACACGCTAGAGACTTTATCATTTTTTATTCTATAGTAAACCGTTTGCTGCATTCAGTTTGTGAATTTGGACCAAATTTTTCTTTTTTTGTTTATTTCGGAAACCCATTACATTTTCTGATCTCTTTTTTAATCTTTTCCGCAAAATTTATTTCCTTGTCGAAAAAAAAATAATGGACATTAAACCAACACTGTCAGAAGCGGAAGAAGGTGAGATAGTTGATGACTCTGGAACTTTTGATAGCGAGGATGACAAAAGCAAACGAAACATTGATGAAATGACCAATGGATTGGCCGCCTTGTCTGGCCCGGGTCAACAACACTCACCTGAAAGTCAGGCCACCGAAGAATCGACGAAAGAACGCAGACAGAGCGCCGGGAGTCACGAGGGTGACTCCGCGGTCGAAAGGGGAAAGGGCGACTGCAGCGAAAGGGAGCGCAGGCACAGGGAGGAACGTAGGCATCGTCACTCCAGCAAACACTCGCACAGTCACCGTCGACATCACGAACGCGATCGCAGTTATCACAGCCATCACAGCCGTCGTGACGCCGAACGAAAAAATGGGTTGGAGGAGGAGGAAAAACATCGAAAGGATGGTTTAGGTAACAACATAAGCTCGACCGACAATATGGTCATTGATGAAGACGAAACTCGTAGCGATGTCACCGCCTTTCGTATTGAACATTCTGCTGCCTCTTCCCGTAAATCCAAACGCAGTAGAGAAGAATTTTCCTCTGACGATGACCATCACTCTTCTTCACGTCATCACTCATCTCGTTACAGTGAACGACGGCAGAGCGTGAGTCAACGAAGCAAGGAATCCCGAAGTCGACATGATGATCGGGAGTATCGTAGAAGTTCGACGAGGGGATACGAAAGAGAGAGAGGCCACAGCAGAGACCGAGACGACGGATATGGTAATGATCGGGGTTATGAAAGAGACAGGAGTCAGAGAAGTTTGAGTAGAAGAAATGGAGACGATCGAACCAACGGGAGGAAGATTATTGAATATGAATTAGATAATACAGTCCCCACTGGTACTGGAATAAGCACCAGGTACGTAAGTCCATTGTAGATTCTGAGATTTGACACTGTCCAAGATTCTAACTTTTCATTTTAATTGTTTCCCGCAATTCAAGGGATTCGCAAAGTTTCATCTCTCAATCCAAGAGCGAAATACCTACGGAAGAAATGACCGATATTATTTTTGAGGCCGAAGACGAAGAAGAAAGATTGATCGAGGAGAGACGCAAACGTCGCAGTGCAATTTTAGAAAAATATAAAAATAAAAGTGAAGAAACACTTTCATCTAGTGCTGATAATGACACTTCCACAGCTCCAACAACAGTAGAGATGGCGGAGAACAAAGTAGAAGCAACAGGTTTGCACTCTATATTTTTTTATTTTATTTTATTGATTTTATTTTGTTAACTGGCATTTTGTCGGTTAACATTTGAATTATTTTAGAAAACCAATCTTCTGATACGCCATCCGTAATCTCTCCGGTCACACCACCGATAGTTTCACCGACCTCATTTTCTTTAACGAAAGTTGAGGCGTCTATCGAGGACTTTGTTCCTGGAGAAGATCAACAAGGATTTTCCGCTGCCGACTACGATCCAACCAAGGATCGGATCGCGGACGATGAAAGGCTGTTGCATCACAAATCTGCAAAAGACCTTGAACTACTCAAGACCAAGGATGCGCAAGAGGCTGTCGTTCAACAAGATGATAATGATTCGGATATGTTTGCTGCTGATTACAAGGAAACTTTGAATGAACGCAGCGAAAATTACCAACCCAAGTTCAAAACAAATGATGAGTTTGACATGTTTGCAGATGATGACACGTTTGTTACTCCATCAGAGAATAAAAAATCCACTAAATCGATACCTGTAAGTTTCAATGGTTTGATTCCCGTCCTTTGCCTTGCTTTTTTTATTCTATTTTATTTTATTCAATCGCTTTAATCTGAATCTTGGATTTTAGGTTGTAAAAAATGTTCCCATAGTGGTACATGAACATGCCACAGGTCTCGTTGACAATTACGATGATGCCGAAGGATATTATCGTACGTAACTTGTGTGCCTCCTATTATAAACGATGTCGAATCATTTATTAAAGCAATTAGTAATTCACCTCCTCATTATCTCGTTTCCCTATACGTTACAGGAGTCTTATTGGGCGAGATGCTTGACAATCGTTATCACGTATATAGTCACCTCGGTAAAGGTGTCTTTAGTTCTGTTGTTAAAGCAAAAGATACCAAGACCGGTGAAGACGTGGCTATAAAGATTATTCGAAATAATGAAACAATGTGAGTGTTATCATTAGAAGAATTGATATTTGTTCAACTTGGTGTCATTTTCTGATTGTCAACCTTGTGTTTTGGTAGGTATCGAGCTGGTATGAAAGAATTAAATATTCTCAAAAAATTGATGGCAGCAGACCCTGAAAATAAGAAGCATGTGATTAGGTTGTATAGACATTTTGAACATAAGGGTCATTTGTGTTTAGTATTCGAATCATTAAGGTAAAGTAATATTCGAAAAATCGAAAAGAAAAAAAATTTTTTCTTTTCTTTTTCTTTTTCTTTTTTAAATTTTCTCGATATGAAGAATTAACTGATTAATGTATTTTTTTATTTCAGCATGAATTTGAGAGAAGTATTGAAAAGATTTGGTAAGGATGTTGGCATAAATATAAAAGCTGTTCGTATCTATGCTCAGCAACTCTTCTTGTCATTATCACTCTTGACAAAATGCAACGCATTACATGCCGATATCAAACCTGACAATATATTGGTAGGTGTTTACATTTAATTTGTGTTTAAATTTCGTCACGCATTATAATAAGAATTGCGCATGTATATATATTTATATTTATTTTGGTCTGTTTATTCTTTTTTCCATTTAGGTAAGCGAATCCAAGAACACTCTCAAGATGTGTGATCTTGGCTCTGCATCAGATGCATCAGAAAATGATATTACTCCATATCTAGTTAGTAGATTTTATCGAGCACCTGAGATTAGTAAGTTTTCTTCTTTTTCTTTATTGGTGCACTCAGACCTGAAACTGAAAACTTAATTTCAATTGCATATCCTAGTTATTGGATTACCTTACGATTTTGCACTGGACATGTGGTCCGTGGGATGCACCCTTTATGAACTTTACACGGGAAAAATTCTCTTTCCAGGTAGAAGTAACAATCAAATGTTGAAACTTATGATGGAACTTAAAGGCAAGTTTTCGCATAAAACCCTTCGCAAAGGGCTATTCACAAAACACCATTTTGATGACGATTTTAATTTCCTATACCACGAAACGGATCGAATAAGCAATAAGGTTTGTAGTCATTTCCCTTGATTGGCATTTTGTTAAATTTTGCAACACGGTAAACATCTTTCTTTTTTTTCTTTTTTTTTTTAGGAGGTAATTAAGTCTATTGTCATTACCAAACCCGTTCGTGATCTTAAAACGCGTCTGATGTCGAAGACCTCACACATGAGTGACGAAGAATTGCGACTGCTGACAAGTTTTGTCGATTTGCTGGATAAATGCTTAAATCTAAATCCTGAGAAGCGATTAACAGTAAAAGAGGCGCTAATGCATCCTTTTATAACTGGGAAATCATGATTTTTGCTATAATTACAATTAAGACTGAACAATGGTCTGTATTTGTATTATTAAATTAATTCGTAATCTTTTTTTTTTTTTTTTAAAAAAAAAAAAAACTTAATAAACTTATTGTCAATACCGTCGTTCTTTGTATTTATTCAAGTTGAGGGTCTTTGCGAAGCCATGTGGTCAATAGAAATTTAGAGGCGAAAAAAATTGGCATTAGATACTTCTCGATCACAATATGTAGACGTGGTGGTATAGTAATAGTAAACCTAAATAAATATTTAGTTTCTTTATAGCGGGCAAACATTCTAGTCCGTCATTTCGAGATTCCGAAACTTCTCTTTAAAATTGAATTCCGTGTAGAAAAAACGCCGTTATATTAGTGTCAACCTCAATTTAGCAAAATATCCCTTTAAAGGAAAGAAGGAAAAAAACCCCCCCAAAAAAGTGTAATATAAAAAACGATAATATAATTAAAGAAATTATTGTAAGTAGAAAAATATTGTATTGATTTTCTACGCGTCGTTTGTGTTTGGTGATCATTTGATTAAAAGTTATATTCGAATCAATAATTATTTGGTATTAAATTTTTTAATCATTCAAGATTTCTTCTTTTCCGATTTTTTATTTAAACTATATACAGTATAACAATATTGATTTGTTGAAATTCATTTATCAAAGCAATTACACATCTATGCATAGCTATTATTAAAAAATTTTTAAATAGGTTTGCAATAAAACAGGAATAGGTGAAAAGAGTTAAGATTTTCATGATTTTTTTTTTTTTGAATTTACAAACATGATACAGTATCATGGTTCATCTTTATTGAACATTAAATCAAATCAAAGTTATAATGATATTTTTATATAATAATTATTTATTTGTCTTTTTTAAGTAAATGGCTTATATAATTTTTTTTTTACAAACAATTTATAGTCAGGTTATATGGAATTTAATAGGAAATTACATATAGATTTTTTATTTTTTTTTGAAATGGTGACTTAGCCTTGTTTTATTAGAGTCTCAAGTAAAGGCAAAATGCAAATACAGGACATAATTATTAGTAAAACACTTCTAAGATTGTCTATAAGAGTTAAAAATTTTACACTACTATTACCACTTTAATTCTGTAGGCTGATTACTCTTTGAGGGCTTTGTTAGTTGAGAGCATATTGCCTATTCCTCAGCTACTTTTAATATATCCATATTGTAAAATTCTAACTGCTCCAATCCACAGGATGGCTTGTTGTCAAAAAGAATTACTCGGATCAATCCTATTTATGCACCAGGAAAAAGATTCATCGATCCTCCTAAATTCATCCTAATGTATATGCTTAAATGAGACATGTCATTCCAAAAGAAAAAATTTGATCTCTATATCTCACCTGCCATAAAATCCAACTTTACTATAAAGACTTTGCTTCAAATCTTTACCTATTCGACAGAGCTGGAGAAGGAACTTATTCAGTGATCAGGAATAG
Organism: Acaulospora colombiana; assembly: GCA_910592055.1. NCBI lineage: Eukaryota > Fungi > Glomeromycota > Glomeromycetes > Diversisporales > Acaulosporaceae > Acaulospora > Acaulospora colombiana. Next base: position 15,647 of record CAJVPT010002414.1, read on the forward strand.
GTGACTACAACTATAGAACCCAGTTATAGTATCTTGTGACCTTTACTATAGTTGAATAAACTCTTTTTTGAAGAAACCAATAATGTAATGGGAAGGTATCCTATATCTACCTGCATCAAACCCAATGACTTATAGTGGATCCCAGGTTCTTATAGAGTTGAAGAAATGCATTTAGATACGTAAGGTGATCAATAGGAGCTTGCTTATATTCTTTTATTAATGTGAGCTCTATCTGTCCAATTATAGTATGAGAAACTTTGTGCTATTCAAAATTCAGGGTCAAACTGAGGTAAGCAAAATTCCCTAGAAAAAATCAAGAACGAGTACTATGAGAAGGCAACAAGTGACAAGAGAGTGAAAAAGTTGTCATACATTACACAAACTCTTCTATAGTGTTTTTTTATAATGTAAGATAATGGCACATTAGTTCTTCTTCCTTTTGGAACTTTCTTTCCATTGATAGGAAAGGTTTTCTTGACCTTTATGATTACTAGAGATCAAGTTTTTATTTGAAGAGAATAGTAAGCAAGGAAAGGGAAGATAGTTAATGACTCTTGAAGTTTCTTTAAGTTGGTTTAAGAAAAGTAGTAATATTTTATTAGCTTAGAAGTATAAAAACTTCTTGCGAACATCTTTTTTGTGTATAGTTAGAGGATTAGCAAAAAGAGTTTTTTTCAAAAAATTACATATAGATATGCTATAACTATTTTTGTTTATTAAATAAAGTTTTATAAAAAAATAAACCTATCATATAACTTGTTATTATCCTTTAAGAGAAACTAACTTGTCAAGATTGAGCTAGTGGAATATAAAATTTCTAATAAATAATAAGAATTTTTTTTTTTTATTTTAAATTACAACTAGTATTAGATATAAGCACTTTATTAAGAATTAACTTAATATTTGGATAATGAAATTCTAAGCTTAATATTAATTCTCTTATACAAACTATTTTTTTTTTTTTTAATTGCCATAACCTTGGTTTATTATTTTTCCAAATTACATTTGTACAAAATAGAGATGTCTATAATACAGGAATGTATATTTAGTAATAGTAAAACTTGATAAGTTATATGCTATCTCATAACCTGTTGCCTTTTTTTTTTTAAGGGAAGAAACTAACATGCCAAGGTTATGCTAGTTGTCATATAAAAGGATAGAATAGAGAAAATATTAGTTTGGTATTTAATATATTCATTTATGTATCTATTCACTATACTGGTCAAGTTTAAGGACTGTTGTACTGCAATCAGGTTTGTGTGGTCCTTGATTTTCTGTTATGTCCTTTTTATTAACTTTGTTGATTATTAAGACAATATTAATTTGTCTTATATACATTTTGATTATATATTAATGTAATTATGTGTCTATCTATTTACAGTAAGCAAGTAGACTATTCTACATATTGTATACAGAATCATTTTATATTTTTGTATATGAATAGGACATATGATATTATCTTTATTTTTTTTAGAATATTTTTATAAAGTAATTTAGTTATCAAACCGTTGTATATACTTTAACCTATACCAGAGATTTTAGATATTTTAGTATGGTGCACAAATTACTTTTTCTATCAAGGTTTCCTGATAGATGGATATGACACTTGTACCTTATGTTTTTATATATTCTATCAGTAGAGAATTTATTCTTATTTTCCAGAATTTTCTAAATTTTTAAGCTTGGAATTTGTTTTTGATCAGTTAAGGATCCATAAACTCAACAAGCACAAATTAAGTTTATTCCAGTTGTAAATTTGATCATATCAAGTTTATAATGCAGAAGTGGGTATCACCTACTTATAGACCTATCTAATCAGGATGATAATTAGTTATAAGTGACATCAGGTTAACAGGTTATATCAGTGGATTCCTGTCTTCAACAATGATCAACAAAATTTTTTATAATTTTGCCACTTGAAGGACTTGAACCAGAATCTTGGATATAACCTATAGAGTACTAACCACTGTACTATCAACCCATAGGTAAAGATGGATCCCTAAAGGGGGAAGCAAGAACAAAAGTCAAATATTCTTTACTAGAAATACTAGAAAACATTAAAATTTTTAAATTAATAACTATAAAAAAACTATCCACAATTGTTTTCTATTATTCAAATCAT
>CAJVPT010002415.1:0-17768 GCA_910592055.1 Acaulospora colombiana
TATAATTATTTCTTTGATATTCTTTGATATTCTTATTGGTACTTGATTAGCATAGATCACTTTATCAAATGTAACATATGACATAATTTATCATAGATCAGGTAGCCTAGGAGGCCCAAGTGACCTATTTTTACAAGTATATAAGCAGTCATAATTCACTCAAAAGTAGGATAAGTTTGATAATAACTTCACTTAACTTTGGAAGTTTGTAGATAGTTTCACTTGACTTTAGAAGTTTAGGAATAACTTCAATTTTTTTTTGGGAAATTGGATATCTTCTTTTGATTTTAAAACTAAAGGAATTGTCCTAGCTTTCTTGATTTATTAATAAACTTAGGTTCTGAGTGAACCATGTTTCTTGTGAAACCCTGTATGACACTGTTTAAAGGATTCTTGATGAATCTCTTCTTGAATATTTCTTTATTATAAACCATTTCTTTAATTCTTTCTTTGAGAATTGTCCTTTTAAAAACAATTTCACTTGGATACACCGTCAAATATAAATTTGATCACAATATATTGGTTTGAAAAATATGCAATACTTTAATAATAGAATATGGAAAACTTTTTAAGAACAAAAGTGTTTTATACAGATCCATGCTCAACAGTATAATTTACTATTTAAAAATTCATAACTTGAAAAGTATTTTGATATTATAATGAGAAAGTCAAATAGCAAAACTCTGCAATAGATTAAATGGCCCTAGAATAGCAAAAATCAAAATAATTTTTAGACTTAAACAAGTATATATCAAAATTGTAAATTATTTAATCTATTAACCTATAAATCTTTAAATTATCTAATAAATAAAAGTAACTTTATACTTCAAGTAATCAAAATTACAAAAGATATAGGGATAATGTTTCATAACTAGAAATAGTAAAATATCTTTGAATAAAAAAAGAAAAATAGTTAAATTAGTAAATATCTTTTTTTTTTTTTTAAACCCGTAGTCAGGTCAGTATTGTATATTTATTAATCATAAAGAAAATCGATTAAGATACATAGGGCAATTGCATTATAGTTAAACTAAACTCTCATATTGACACACTTATCAATGGCTTTCAATTCTCAAAAGAGCTTCAGCCTTTAAGTACAACCTTAAAAACAATATTTCACTCTGAACTAAGTTTTGGATAAAGACCCTCTTAACTTATTCATCATTACCAGCAGGTTGTCACTGCTTATTATCCTCCAAGAAACTGAATTTGAGAAACTACAAAAGGGGAAAGGAAAAAATAAAAGGAAAGGGGAATATCTAAAAATGTGTAACCACACTACATGAAAATAAAAAAAGAAAAAAGAAATTTAAAATTGCTTTATGTCCTCCAAAGAACCTCTGCTAGAAACCTTTTCTCATTAGAAATCAATCTTTCTGAGATATCCTTCTTCTTCTTGACCATCTGAAGAACTTATCCATTTGTGCTCTTGATTATTTTCTTGTGACTATCTGAGATACTTATCACCTACTCAGATCCAGTATCTTGTTCAATGCTTTCTTTCTTTTGGTCTTGATTTTATATCTGCCTGTGCAGAACTGAATAGCTAATGGTGGATCCCAGATTCTTATGTAGCTTTTTAGTCTTGTTGTGTAACTTCTAATATCTTCCAACAGCTACATCTAGTTAAAGAAATTTTACTGGTGTATATCTTTCATTATCCAAAAAGTCAGATTCTCTAACAATCTTTTTGCCTTGCAATGGTGTGAGGGTCTTGGATAATATGAGGATTCTCATCAATTACAATATCATTACATAATATCTGGGAAAATGTATTCTCAATCCTAGAGAAGGACAGTGTTTTATATTCCTCTACTTTTTGATCTTACAGCCTGACTGGGATAAGAAAATAACCTCATTTGCATACTTTGCCTGACTAGGATAATAAGAAGTTGAAGACCTTAGCTTGAACAAATAACCACATTTTTCATCACCTAGGAAATTTAGTGCCCATCCTAATGGCTTCATGATTTTTTTGCTTCAGTTAAACTTCATTTAAAGGAGTAAAGGAGTAGAATATGTAAGGTGACTAATAGGAGCTTGTTTACATTCAACTACTAATGTGTTTTGTGTCAACCAATCAGATGCCAGGTGACATTGTGCTACCAAAAATTCAGGATCAAATTGAGATAAGTAAAATCCTTCAAGAAAACCATAAAAACCAGTAAGCACTTTAAGAGAATATAAAACAATATGTGAGAAGGTGGAAAATAAGCCTTTTCCTACTAATAGAACCTCTATTTCTTGTCACTTCTAGCTCTATGAGGTGACACTCCACTTGTCAGTCTTTTTACTTCCTAGAACCTTCTTGCCTTTAGTAGAGGAAGTGCGTACTTGAGTCTTTTCAGGTCATTAGAGGCTCAAGTTTTTATTCAAAGGAGTTTATAAACAAGTAAGGAGAGGTAGAAGAGATAAATGAAGACAAGTTTCAAGTTGTTTTAATGAAAGTATAAAGACTTTATTAGCAAGGAAGTATAAAACTTCTTGCGAACATCTTTTTTGTGTGTGGTCAGAGGATCAGTGAAAAGAGTTTTTTATGTTGAATTAGTAAATACCTTGTATCAAAAGAATATAAAAAAAAATATACTGTTATTTAAAAACAATCAACTGATATACAGTATATAAACCAGCTGATCTATTAAAAAATTAAAAAAATAAGAGATTGGTTAATGTTTTAGCTTCTACAAAGTTTAAACAAAGAATCTATATTAAAATGGTTTCAAATATAGTTAAAAATTTTTTAGAAGAACAACTAAAGTAACTTATGAGATCCTGAAAAGAAAATCACATAAAATAAAGATCAGAATACTCAAAAATAAAACTCAATTATAGTAAGACATGTGAAAAAAATTATGAGAAGCAAAAAAAAACTAAGTAACTTGGAAAAAATTAAAACAAGAAAATGAAAAATACAATATAAAAATAAAGAATATTACCTGTTGTAATATTAACAATAATCAAGAAACTAATTTACAAAGATATCTTAAATATCCAGAAGACATAATGATTGTATCATAAAAAAAAAAATAGAAGAAATATATATGATACTATTTCTCAATATACTATAAGAAAGTTTATTAAAAAAAAAACAAGAATTAAAAATTCCCTAATCCAAGACAGTACTTAAAAAAGGATTAAAGAAGTAATTTACAATAACTAAAGTTCTTTCATAATTTGAAATAATAAAGTAAATCATGTAAACATTGTAATATAATAAAAATCTATTATCAGAAAAAATATCAAAGAATAAGTATATTAAAATTATCTGATAGAAATACTTTAATACAACTTTGAATCCAAAGAAAAACTAATTTTCTTTTCTAATGAATCACTTATTAATTATTGAAATAAAGAAATGAAGATGGGAACAGCTTGGATCGAAATAAAAAATAAATAAAATAAAAGCAAGTTACAAACATAAATAAATAATTGATTTATTTCTATAAAAGCTAAATTGATAATAATATAACAATACTCTTGATATTTTTAATTAAAAGTATAGTTGAAATTTATAAAACAATTAGGTCTATATTTTCAAGTAGAAATCTTTAAAAAAAGAGAATCCAAGAAGAATACATAAAAGATGACTTAAAGAAAAAAAAATATCTCTCTAAAAATATGTAGTAGAACCAATAAAAAAGAAAAATCTAAATCTAAAGTTCACAAAAGTTAAAGTATACTCAAATAATTCCTATAATAAAGAAGCAAATATCTTAGCAAAGAAAGTCCTAAAACTTCTATTAATTAAATAAAAAGATCTCACTTTATACAAGATTAACCACTAAAATTAAGTGACAAAAGAAAATTTTAAATAATTCAATTAGATAGTTTATCAAGAATATTAATAATAAAATAGTAGCCTATTAGTGAATACAGCAAAACAATATAAAAAAAAAATAAAGTTATCAGATTTCAGAATATCAGGCTTATATATGAAATCTAATATGGAAAAGAATCAAAAATAGGTATATATGAAATAAATCTTTTAAACAATTCTAATAATAAAGCTTTCTTATCAAACTAAATTATCTATCCTAAGTAAATTGACCATAAAAATATTAGATTTATACAAATAAATGAAATATATTACATATAATTAATAAGAAGAAATTATAAAACACTTGTTAGAATATTTGGCCTATAAGGATTAGCTACAAGAGACATAAAATAAAAAATTATATAGAATTATTAAAAACTTCAAAGAGCTTTTATAAAAAAGAAAGAAAAAAATTGAAGAGAAAAATATTAGATTGATCATTGATGATTGAGAAGAAATAGAAAAGTTTGATAAGTAGATCTCTAAAGTAATAAAGCAGACTTCTAAATTTAGTTAAAATATTTTAAGTTTTTATACTGATCTTATTAAAAATAATTTTATTTTATAAATGGTAGACCTAAAATATCATCAGGTTCATGTATCCACTATATAAAAAATATAGTAAATTTAGCATAGTTTTAAATTTAATAAATATATTTATACTAACTATTGCGTATTAAAAAAATTTTCGATTAAAGGTTTATCGGAAGTTGGATTTATTTTTATCAGGTAGTTTTTTTCTAAGTGTTTGAAAAGATTAGAGGTGCTGCCTCCACTGCAGGTATATTTGATACTGCAATAATTGCAGGAAACTTCTTTACTTTTATTGAAATCATAATTCTTTGTAAAATGGTTCCATACTTTACTTCTATAATTTATTTTATTACTTGATAATACTTCTGAAAAACTACTTGTAGCAACATTACTAGTATCGCTCAATTCATAGTTATCTAAACTGAAACTTTCATCATTTATTTTATTGAAATCATTGAAAGAACTATCGTATTCCATTTTATTTCGATATAAACAATACCAGTAATGTTGCAAGGAAAAAAATATCGCAAAAAATATCACAAAATTTTAAAGAAACATATAAAGGTGTTAAAGGAATACAAAAAAAAAACCAGGGGGTTTTTTTAATTACCTTAAATAGTTACATTTAAATATAGTTAAACTGCTGATTTTTATTTGACCTAGCTAGGTTTTAAAACTTGAAATCCAATCGGATACAAAATTTAGAATCCGATTGGATCAGATTTCGAAATTTGAAATCCGTATCCGATCTGTATACAAATGGATCAAAAAATTTAAAATTCGATCTGATTCGTTCAGATCAAATCCATGGATTATTTGGATTCAGATAAAAATTGTGATCCCTAACTAGAAGATCCCAATCACTAGAAATTCCAAGTCTTAAAGAAGCATTGAAAGTGATAATATGTAGAACAATATATAATGATCAATAAATCATCCAGAATAAAAGAGTATTACAGGTTGAAATAGAGGATTGGAAAACAAATAACATCAAAGATCATGTTGAAGAAAGTATCTATCAATCCCATTTAATTGAAATACTTAACTACAACAAGAAAAGAAAAGTATCAATGATATTCTACTTTAATAGGTCTCTTATAAGTTATGGAAGTATAAACATGAAAATGGATCAACATGAATATAGATAGAAGAGGCAGAAAGAGAAAGCAAGTTTCAAACTGGAAAATATAATTGGCCTTTATTCACTAGAGCAGAATTAATAGTAATATTTACTATATTACTAGTAGTCCTAGTAAATAGCAAGATCAAAATCTTTATAGATAGTCAAGTCTACATCTCGAAGTGAAAAACTATAGAAAAGGAGGATCCTGAAATAACCCACAAAAGATGGTTAAAAAAATAAAACTGGTTCCTATGGACATTTATATTGGATTTCATAAAGAAAAAGAAGCTTGATCTCAAGCTTACCAAGGTTAAGATATACTCCAATATTCAGTATAATGAAGAAGCCAATGCTCTGACCAAATAAATACTAAGATTTCTAGTAATAAAATGAAAAAAGTTGGTTTTGCCCAAGATCATCACAGAAATTAAATGGCAAGATATAGTACTAGACACTCCTATAAAACAAGCTATCAAAAAAATTAATAATAAAGTAATAGCCTATCAATAGACAATATAAGGTAGAACTGAAAGAAGATAAGACCAGCAAATTCAAGACCAATACAAATATACGTGAAACCTAGTATAGTAATATTTTAATAAAGGATATACATGGAATATCTTATTTAAAAGCTTATAAAACAAAAGCTTTCTCATTAAATTGATCAATGATGAGCTGTCAACACTAATAAAGCCGGCCATAAGAAAATCAGATCTCTATAAGTAAGTAAAATATATTATAAGTGGCCAGAAAAAAGAAACAATAGAACACTTGCTAGAATGTTCAACTTACAAGACTTAGTGAAATGAGGCATTGCAAAAAGGAATAGAAGGAGTCTTGAAAGGATTTAAAAGTTTTTTAAAAAAAGGAAAACTGAATAAGAAGAGAAAGAATTAAATTTAACAATAGATAATAAGATAGAAATAAGAGAAATAGATAAACAGATAGTTAAACTGGTAGAAAGGATATTAGAAATCAATCAATTATGATATACTCGGCTTCTATATGAAATCAATAGAGGAAGAATTAGTTATCAAAATAATAGATTTGATATGTTATGGCAAGATAATCAGAAAAGAAGCTAAAAAATGGATAATAAAGATACAAGAAAAAGTATGCAATTATTTGTAAAAGAAAATATGAAATACAAGATGTGAAAAGGTGATTAAATAGGAATAGAAATCAGAAATCTGCAAATATATCAAAATAAAAAAACTATCATATCTACGAGGCAAAGAAAGAAAGAACAAAAGTACAGAAAGTTAATTTAATAAGAAGCTAATATATGAGAAAAAGAGAATTAAAGATAAAAAGTTAGAAGAAATCCTGTTAAATAGTGTGAAGTATAATATGAAGTAGTTGGGTTTTGATCTCTGTCAGAGCTCAAAAGAGTGATTTGCAGTAGTGACCTGTAGGCAAAGATGTTAGAAGTTGAAAGGGTTTTCACTTGGACCTCAATAAATTACTTCTGAAGTTATACTTAAAGAGATAATATAATCAAAATAAGTAAGTTAGAGAATTAGCTTTAGCATTTTATTTAATATGTATAGCCTACAAATGCTTAATAAAGCACATATAACTAACTTAATAGAAGGTAAAAAAAAAATATCAAATTAAAAAAAATTATATTAATAGATAAAATTATAAAACAATTAAAAATTTTAAAAATTCTTTTTTTAAATTTTAAATAAAATTAAATAAGATAAAACTAATTAAAATAAGTTTTAAAGAAATTAAACTAAAATTTATAAATAATAAAAAAAAGAAGAGTAAAAAATAATAATAAATAGTTTAATTAAGAAATTTTGTAATTTTATAATAAATTTTATAAAATATTATTTTGTCAAAATTTAAAACTAAAATTAATTATAAAATATTTTTTTATTTATTACTATATTTATATAAATTTTTTGTTATAATATTAATATTTATATTGAATTTATAATTTATTATCAAATCTTTTTTTTATTTTATTTTTTATAATTACAATTGATATTAAATACAAACCTTTATTAAGAGTTAACTTAATCTTAGATATTTGTATCCTTGACATAACTTCAATTATTTTATATAAATTATATATTGCTATATATATGCAGATTAACAATAATCTATTGCAGTTTATCCTAGTTGAACCTACTACTACTCTGAGATTAGATAGACCCAATTAGAAACTGGTGATTAATAACAGTCATTAATAATAATATTGATATAATTAGTGGATCTTACTATTGATTTAGAAACAATACTATACTAACTTATACACTAGATCAAATTCTCAAGAGTTATTTTAATTACTCAGATACCTTGATATTTTCACTTGAACCTCAAAAAGAATTTTTAATCTCTTTGTCACTACCTGTGGTATCATAAACAAGTCCTGTTTGATAGATCCTTTATTTAAGCAAATATTAAATTGGAATATTCCAAGTTGGAATAGTTAGGTTTTGAAGTCTACTAATATAGTTTTGAAGTAGAAAATATTCAGATAATTACTGTAGTTCTAAAAGTGTGATTCCAGAATCTATTGATACAATTTGAGTTAGAGATGTGTTCAGATAATTACCATAGTCTTAAAAGTGGGGTCCTGAAATTTGATTTCTATCTAGTTCAAGGAATTAGGTTAGGCATAAATTGTGTAACTAGATTAGAAACCTTTCTTAATGCAATTCTTGTAATAATCTTTTTCAATCTGATGATTAATGGGGAGACCAAAAGTTTTATCCTTATACAATTTGATTATTTTTCTTATATGACCCTTATATGGTATTGAACTTTGAATCTTGTGATTGTGACCTAAAAGCACTATCACTGTGCTATTGATTCATAGATCTTTTTTTTATCAAATCTTTTTTTTTAATATTATATTAATACAATATAATCAATAAGTAAAAATTATTATTTAAAGCAAAATTGAAATAAGATAGATATATTTTTAAAAATTAAAGTTTTTGTAAAGTAACAATTTTTTTTTTTTAGATGATATACTGTATAAAGAAGAAATCAAAATCAAGAATAAATAAGTTTTTCAGATAATCAAAAAAATATTTCAATAAGATGATTTTTATTTAAAAAAATCTTGGAAATATAGATCTTTGAAGAAAGTTGAATCATATTTTTTATATTTTCTTTTTTTTATTCTTGTAATATACCTGTGCATTTTTTAAATATTCCTTTTTCTCCTTTTTTAATCCATCCCCTTGCATAGTTTTCTGTATTCTAGGGACTTGATAAAATAAATGATGGTGACAACCTGCTGACAATGATATATGAATTAAAAAGATGTTTACTCAAAATCTATAACAGAATGTCAAATTATTTCCAAGGTATGCCAATGATGAGTTTGTTAGATTTGTATAGAAGTTTTGCCGTAGTATGTATCATGTTGCTCAAATTAATATGTACTTGCGTATTCAAATGATTAATAAATTCTCAATCTAGCCTGGCTGCGAGTTATGCACAAAAAATTTTTTTATTGAGTTTATTTGTTTGTTTAACTTGCTTATAAAAGTACAATATACTTGTTTGGTTAATCAAAATCAATTGTAGGATTATCATGACGTGCTTTTAAAGTTGAAAAAAATATACAATAAAATCATTAGTATACGCAATGTATGCCATAATTTAAATTTTGATATTTTATAGTTTCCTCGAATATACGCGTAGAATCCAGGGCTCGAATGATCCGTGCACAAAATTTGTACGTGCTAAATTAGAATCACGTGTAAATCCGACACATGGGCACCTTGGGCAGCGGATATGAAAGTGAGAAATTCAATGGGTGATGTGAAGCGAATTACTGTAATTGGTACGACTGTAAACTTTTATAGCATATACCGTAGGTGGTAAAGAATATGAACATTACGATTGGAAACCAGCATATAAGTAACCTGTTTCAGTAATAGGGAACTTGAATTACTACGGTGGAGTAGGGGAGTTAAAAGTCCGATTAAAAGAACCGAGGTTGTTCAATATTGCAGATTTATTTTTCCATAATTAATGCTATTTCGGAAAATCGTCCGTTTTTGTGTGTCACCGATGATCAAATCGTTTCTTTATTAGGATATAGGCAATAAAATTCGTAACAATAATATAACTGATAAATCTAATTGTCGTAAAGTCAAAGTTTCCTTTCATAATAGTAATAATGACGTACTGCGTATTCCGTAGCATTGGCGTGTTTAAATGTTTAAATACTCATCCATCCAAATTCCATCTTGTTATTCTGTAAACGTCTTGATAACAAAATGATATTTGGACTTTGTTATTCAGTTCTCGGACAAGAATCGAAGCCTGTCCCTTTGAAAAATGTGGTTGTCGAAGCTAATGGTATATATTGGTCAAATTTATTTTCTTAATGTTAATTGTCTTGAACTCGGAAACAAAATTTCATCTTAATTCTGCTCTCAAGTTGTGGACATGATCGCCGAAGGTAAGCTGTTAAAAATCTTATTTAAATATACAGTACATGCTCATAATTTTTGATCTTCCTAACAATTCGATAGTCGCGATTTCCCAAACGTACATAAACGTTGAAGAAAACTCCATCGAAGCCATCTACAGATTTCCGATTCATGAAGCTGCGGCGGTGTGCTCTTTTGAGGTAGAGATTGATGGTAGGAGAAAGATTAAGGGCGTCGTTAAAGAGTCTGGAAAAGCGACCCAGGAGTATAATGATGCTGTTCAGGTGATTAGTTTTTTTAGTACAAGCAGAATTGTTTTAATCTTAATGTTTTATGTTTATCACTTACAGTATTGTCATTTAGCAAGGCCATGGCGCTTACCTCTTGGAAGAACATTATCCGGATGTTTTTGAGTGTAAGGTTGGCAACATCACCCACAAGCAGAAGGTTGTGATCAAGATAACCTATGTTACCGAACTTAAACATGATTCGGAAACCGAAAAAATTCGATTTGAACTTCCAACTCATATAGCCCCAAGATACCAGCCACCCGATTCCAGTGTCGGGTTCGAAGCAGACAAGCATTATTCTGTGGGTATCGGGGACGGTTTTGACTTATCGATTTCGGTCACTTGCAGGATGACTTCGGTTATTACTTGCATCGAATCACCTTCACATCATATTTCGACAGAACTAAATATCGATGGAAATCCGAAAGTCTCAAGAATTACTTTTGAAGAAAATGCGAAATATCTGGAAAAGGATTTTGTCTTAGTTGTCAAAAGTCAAGGACTCGATCGACCAAGGTATGAATGAGATCAATATACATGTTTGCTTTGAGGTGTTATCATCACATCTCGTGTTAGAACTGGCTTGTGATTGTAGAGCTTTTGTGGAGTACAACCCTGCGACGGACACTCATTGCGCCATGCTAACCTTGGTCCCTAAATTTTCCATCAATTCCACCGTTACAGAATGTATATTTGTAGTCGATAGGTCGGTTATTTTAAGGAAATACTGAAACCTTTGACTAATTGATATCATTTTTCTTTATCGCCTGATTCAATCATTACCTCGAATACTAAACACCGTCTCAATTAAAAGATCGGGATCAATGAATGGTGAACCAATTAAGAGTGCTGGTCGGGCACTGGAATTGTTTGTGAGATCGCTCCCGGAGGATTCATTTTTTAATGTAGTATCTTTCGGCAGCAATCACAGCTCATTATTTCCCCAAAGTCAACCATATTCTCAATCATCGCAATCGGCAGCCGTTAATCTTGCTCAACATATGCTAGCGAATATGTCCGGAACTGAAATATACCGATGTTTGGAATGGGTTTTTGCTAATACGAGATCCGATATGCCAACGGCCATATTCTTACTTACTGACGGTAGCGTTTGGAACGTTGATGAAATTGCGGAATTAGTACGGAAAAACATGAAACTTCATAAAGACAATCTTCGCGTATTCACTCTTGGTATCGGAGATTCCGTTTCGCACAATTTGGTAGAATCAGTTGCCCGTGCCGGAAAAGGATATTCCCAATATGTTACCAATAATGAAAGAATGGATAAGAAGGTTATTGGTATGCTGAAGAATGCTGTTAAACCACCTATCAAAGATTACAAAATCACTTGGTCAGATGCAGATCTCATGGAGGTTGAAATTATTCCTGAAAAAGAAAAGCCCGTCATCAGCTTCTTTAGTGATAACGATATCCCACCTCCACCACCTTTGCCAGATGATTTTGTCGAGAGGCTACAATTACGCCAAGCGCCTCATGAAATCCCGCAAATATATCAAGGAGTTCGATTTTTGGTGTATTGTATGTTTGCGAAGGGAGTTGAGCCTAGTCGAACCATTACATTAACAGCCACCTCACAAGATGGTCCGATGAGACTTGAAATACCAGTTGACCCGGTAACGTTACAGGGATCTAAAATACACACTCTGGCCGCTCGAAAACTTATTCAGGATTTGGAAGATGGGAAGTCTTTCTTGCACCTACATCCTAAATTTGAAGGAAAAAATGTTGGCGTATCCTCGGTGAAGAAGCAAATCATTGATTTATCTGTCAAGTATAATATTGCTTCACGATATGCAAGGCAAGAAATCGAAATCTAATTTCTTCACGAATAACCAACTGAATAAATCATTTGAAAGACTAAAAATTAAAAATTCTTTTCCTCGACTAACTAGTTTTCTGGCGATCGATGATCGGGATGTTGAAATGGATAAAGATAAGATCAAATCACCACAACAAAGAGTAATACCTCCACTTTTCATGGATCATCGTTCCGCATCTCAAAATAATTTTAGATCAAATTTCGGCGGTGCCTCTAAAAGAAGGAAAGCAGGGTTATCATTGCGTTCTTCCGCGTCCTCCCCTGTTGCCCGCTCAATGATGGTGGCTACTGCCTCCACGCCTGTTGGCTCCGCTGAAAAATCCAAGAAGCAGTATAGGCCTCCCAATTCCATTGGTTCCTTACTTTCGTCTGACCGCCACGCAGCCTCTATATCTAGTTATACCTCGCTCGCTTCCAACGCATTATCTGAATGTGAAGTTGCTATTTGTCCCTCGCTTTCGCCTGCCGTCGGCACAACCTCCACATATGAGGATGTGAAGAGATCGGGGAATCCAACCGTTCCTGATTCGGATTTGTTGTACGAATTTCTGAGGCTGCAGTCGTTTGATGGAAAATTCTTACCCGGCGAAGAGTTTTATTCCTATTTTAACCTTGGCGGCAAGGATGACGCCGGTAATGGGCTGAGGGAATTTGGAATTAAGAATGGTATTGAAGAAACGGTTTGGACCACAGCCGTGGCAATTAAATACTTGGAAATCGTCATGGGAGAAAAATACCTGGCGGAAAGTGAAATGTGCCGGGAGAAAGCGGAGAATGCTTTGAAAAAGATGACTGGAGAAGGTGAAAGAGAAAACAAGGTTTTGGAAGTTGCCCAAAGGTGGATCAACGAGTGGCACCTAATGGGTAAGGATAAGTGAGATTAACGAAACCTAGGTTGAACCAGATCCGCGAAGTTGCTTAAGTTTAAGAGGGATTATCAAAAATAAGAATATGAATGTAGTATAGTTTTATTTTATTTTATATTTTTTTTTTTATTATACATTTATGTGCATGTATGTTTATTTGCAAATGATCCTAACACGCATTATTTTTAACATTTAATTGATTCGATTGATTTCCTGTGATCTTCCACGTTTCATCTTGGTTTTAACAAAAGTAAATTTACATACACATCATCTCCTTCATTACACGATAAAGAATGCATTTGTTGAATCCAAAGCTTGTAGCCTGGGAGATGCTTGAGGAAAAGCTGACTGAAAAAGAAGCAACCGACACCGCTATTTTAAATCTTACGAAAGATTATAAAACAAAGTAATAATGATTTTTCGTGGCGACTCGATACAATAAAAGTATGACTCTTGGACCTTGTGAAATTAATAAGAAAAATGATCAGAGATATGTTCGGATCTTGTCGGCAAAACCTAATATCTTCTTAGTCTTTCTGACCGTTCACGATTTTCAAAGGATTTATTCGGATGCTCTTGTTGATGTTTCATTCGGGTCGCTCAAATTTATCTCGTGATCTTTCAATGGCAATTGACCAAGTAAATCTTGACATCGCAGAGCCTGTTCAACAATAGAATTCACACGTTGACCATAGGTGTCCACGACATGATCCTCAAGCTGAATGAACTCCAATTCATCCATCAATTCCTGAATAAGTTCAAGGATGATTGTAACTGATTTTTGAATGCATAAGCGATGCCGCACGTGAATAAAGAATGCGATGAGAAATTGAAGAGAACAATTCATTCATTTACTTGGAAAGAACCCCGAAGATTCTCTGCGCACGCACCTCTCGATCTAACAAAATTTACGATCTCATAGTCCCGAGAAGAATTTGATTGACTCTCGGAGAGGTCGACATAACGTAGAATTTGCGTTGTGATAGAGGATGCGGAAGACAAGCGAATCGTTAATTGCTCAATGTTACCCTCATTTTGTGATGGATCCGACGAAACCGAATCGCGCTTTCGCTTCATTTAATCCAGATATGTATCAATATTTTGACGTATTCTTAATGAGGGAGAGTGGTAATCGAAATAAAGTATGTACTGTGCGTACTGTATGTATCGTATTGCTAAATTCCGTGTATGTGTTTACGTATTACGTACGGTACTCTATTGTGACCACACTAAAAAAGGAGTTATCGGACACAATACGTGCGTACAGTAATGCCCGGAATGTTACGGATTGTGATCGTCATCACTGATATGAGTCAAACAAAAATTTTTATTCGTAACATGCTGCCATTTTTTTTTTCTTCAACAATTTAAAGTTAATGGAATTGAATTGGTTTTAATTAGTTCCCGATGCAAATTTGTCGAATTTAGTGTGTGTAATGAGGTATCTTGATAATCATTGTGTATGGAAATGTACCTTGCGAGAAAAATTATACAACTCTTCTCATATCGATAATATCGTGCGCGATACAGCTCTGGTTAAAATTGCGTACCACCTTTGAACTGTCGTAGATCACGTACTTGGAAGCACGCGCGTACTGTGTAAAGGATTACTTTGTTGTTCATTGCCTTCTCGCTTCCCTATCTCTGTCGGGGCAAAAGTAGATCTAAAGATTTTTTTTTTTTTTTTTTTTGGACTTGATCAAACTTTCATTGTCAATAAACTATGTTCCGCATTGTCTTGACACCACTCTCAAACTATTTCACGAAACTTGCACATAGCTGCACACCAAAAACAAAAACAATATGTAGTCAGATGGCAATGCAAACCCTCATTCGTCGTGGCTATAATTCGGCCACAAGTCAAGGCGATGTAGGAATATTTGACGACCTACCCATAAATTCGGAGCATCCCAGCTTTAAGAGATGTACTGCGACGCAGGTCGCAAAAGAGACTACTCCACCCAAATCATCGCTCATGCTTGTCAGAGATTTCATTGATGATTGTCTCTATAATCCGAATTACGGATATTTTTCCAAGCAAGCAGTCATCTTCTCACCAGACAAAGAATTCGAGTTTAACGAAATCAAGGACAACTTGGAATTCACAAATTTGGTGGCAAAAAAATACAGAGAATTTGAAGGGAGCCTTGGTGAAACAAGCGACAAGATCTTTCGGCAGGTTTGGCACACTCCAACCGAATTGTTTAAGGTGTGTGGAATCTATTTTCGATTTTTCTTTTTTTCTTTTTTTTCAACTACAAATTTCGTTTTGCGATTAACCGATGCACTTCACGCGCGTAGCCTTGGTACGGACATGCTATTGCCAAATACCTGGTCACCGAGTATAAATTAGAATCTTCGCAGAACGATTTGATCATCTATGAACTTGGCGCAGGGAATGCGACCTTGATGCTCGATATTTTAGACTACATCCAAAAATTTGAACCGTCGGTGTACAAGCGAACGAAGTATAGGATTGTGGAGATCAGTGGGAAATTGGTTGAAAGACAACTTCAAAACCAAAAACTCCGCGAAAGCAAAAATATTCATGATTGCGTTGAAATCATAAATAAAAGCATCTTCGAATGGAACGAGTTGGTATCAGATAATTGCTTTTTTTTGGCTTGCGAAGTGTTGGTAAGTCGATGAGTGATGATTTCTTCTTGGTGGACTTAATTCCATTCATCATTTTCTCATTATACCGTACCGCAGGACAACTTTGCGCATGACCTAATCCGTTATGATGCAATCACAGAGCATCCTCTTCAAGCCGTTGTGGTAACGGATGATAAAGGAGAATACGAGGAGCTTTATGAACCGGTCACTGATGCTCTGATCTTACGATATTTGGCACTTCGAAGTAAGACGACGTACAAACCGCCGGTACTCCAAAATCGCCTGCTTCGTCAACTCCGTAATAAGCTTCCGTTTGCGCCGAATATGTCGCAACCGGAATTCATACCGACCAAGGCTCTGGTGTTCCTCGAGATTTTAAAAGAATATTTTCCGAAACATCGGCTGATAATTTCTGATTTTTACAAACTTCCTGATACAATTAAAGGTGTGGATGCACCTGTGGTGCAGACCAGGTATCAGCAAACGATGATACCATGTTCGACGTTTATGGTGTCACCGGGATGGTTTGACATATTCTTTCCAACAAATTTTGAATTGCTGAGAGACATCTACCAGTTGGTTTGCAAGTCCAGTCAGACCGATGGGAAGATAGGAGTCTTGACGCAACGGGAATTTCTGAAGAGATACGCGGATCTGGAAAGAACAAAAACAAAGAGCGGCGAAATACCCTTACTGATGTATTACGAGAATGTCAAATTTTTATTAAGTTGAACGCACATTCGTATCATAATTATAATAATTTATGCTTTGTCTTTTGCTTTCCGAGTCTTGATTCTTTTTGAAAGAAATAAAATCAATCTCCTTATAATAATAATGATAATAATAATAATTCATTGTTATTGCCGTACTGAATATTGTATGAAGTTAATTAATGCATACAGTAAAGTAGCTGTATACGTGAGCAGTCGATTATCTCATACGTAACCGCATGCGGAGTAAATTTATTCTATTGGCTTGTTGTATTGATGTTTCAGTTAATTCCGAGATTTATTGATTGTATGCACATAACGACTTGATTTTTATCGAATCCTCCGTGAAACATCGAAGGAACCGAGAAAACAATTCTTTAATGATTTGTGTACATGCGCGGTAATCTTTGACTTTCAAAGTCATGTGATATAGAAATCACAATAAAAATCGTCAGATCATCAAAATACGCAAGACATGTGAACCTCCTACCATGTCCCTTGACCTCTCCAAAAATAATATTGAAAACTATGCCAAATTACTTTTGACCGGCGACTATGCGGACGTGATAATTCGTGTTGGTAAAGACCCGAATTATAAAGAGTATCAGGCTCATTCGTTAATCCTGAGAACGAGAAGTAGTTACTTCGAGGCTTCCCTGTCAGTGGTTTGGTCAAAGAGTGTGGGTAAGGATATGGTTGTATCTATGCCAAACTTTCGGCCAAATATATTTGAGATAATATTAAAGTAAGTAATATAAGGGGGGGTGTATTCAAGGATGTTATTGTGCAAGGTGGTTGATTATACCATATTTTCAAAGGTACATCTATATTGGTAAAATTGGTCTGGAAAATTTGAACAATGCGGAAATTTTCGACCTGCTGATTGCGTGTGACGAACTGTGCTTGCAAGAAGTCATTGATCCAATTCAAGATTACATCCTCGCCAATAAGCTCTCATGGTTGAATCAAAATCTCGCCCTCATCTATAATATAAGCTTCAAACTTTCAACCTTGCAAAAGTTGCAAGCCTATTGGAACGTGGTTGCGTGCCACAACCCAGACCTTCTTCTGAACTCCCCGGATTTCCTTCAATTGGACCAAGAAGTCTTAACGTACATAGTGAGACGTGATGATTTTGATGTCGAAGAACTGGAAATCGAGGAAATAGAATTATGGAGGAAACTCATTCGTTGGGCTGTTTTTAGAACTTCGAATAGTGACGAGATATCGAAAAAGAGCATCTCCGAGTTAAACCTCACCCCCGAATTTTCGGATTTGTGCCGAAATCTTGATCCATTCGTCAAATATATTGATTTCTACATGATCAATGCAGGAGATTTTTATCATTGGGTGAAACCGTTCAGGATCCTTTTCCCAGAGGATCTCTATGAGGATCTATTGCACTATCATCTATCCCCGGAGACCCATAAGGGAGCACTAGCTCAATATTTTTCGAGGCGTTTTAAGCCCAAGAATATTTCGATCGATTCGATAATAATAAAAGCTTACTATCTGCCCATAATATGCACTTGGATTAAACAAGAAGAAACGTGTTTTATCAAAACCCAA
>CAJVPT010002416.1:0-17764 GCA_910592055.1 Acaulospora colombiana
GGGGACTAGTTGTTGATCCTATTGTAATGTTTGTATTCTATAACTTTGTCATTTACTTTTCTTTATTTTCTTTCAATGATGGTTTGATTGTTTAACTTTGTGTTAATTCAGTGTGGCCATACTATATTTTGATCAGTTGATCTGGTACACTGTAAGAAGGGGTTGGTTGTGAGCAATTGAGAATATTCATCTGTGATCCATTTAATGAGTCTTTCTTTCAAGATATAATACCAGGCTAGGATATAGCCTTGTATAGTTTGGCAGTTGAGTCTTATTAATTGACATCAGTGTAAAGTCTTTCTCCTGTTATTATTTAATATCTGACTGATAAAAAGAATGTTGTATTTTCTTAGGCTCTTTCTGTACTGATTGTAAAAGGCAGTGCTTGTAATTTTTTCGATTGGTATGTTTGTTTCTGTGATTGTTATGTACTTTCTATTAAGAGTATTCAAGAATAAGAAGCCATGTATCCTAAGGAGCCATATTATATTGTGCGTGAGATTTCTTACTTGCGGTAGAAGAGATATATGTATATAGTTTATTATTGCTCTTGTGGATCTGAAAATGTTTTGTAGTAATTGGAGTCTTTCCCTTGCTATTTCTCATGTGATATTGTTGAAGTTAATATGTGATGTCCAGTTTGTGGCATGTAAAAGCAGCTGTCTGTCCCACAGATGCATTATGTTATATTTAGATTTATTATGTAGCATGCTATTGGGAATTGTGTTTGCTAGGTCAAGCTTGTATTTGAAGATAGTCATTAGTTTGCGTATTATTTTGTTACATATGTCTCTAGTTAGGACAATATTATTGCAGAGGCATTCTAAGCTGGGCATAAGGATATAATTGATTATATATTACATTTGTTTATCAGTGACTTATTTCATCCTTAGTACTATTCATGTCTTTTGGATCTTTTGCTTAATTAGAGCTTTCTAATAGTCTTTCTTGCCTAAGCTGTCATACTAGATTTCTAGTATTCTAACTGGGATCTCTTTTGTGCAACCAAGGATTCTTTGCCCATCCATCCATATGCCTTGGGTATAGTCTTGCTCTTTACCATTTATTATTATCAATTTTGATTTGTGAGGATTGCCTTTGATGTCGTTGATATGAAAAAATTGTTCAGCAGTATTAATGATGTACTGTAATTTAGCTTTGTTGCTTGCGATCCATGTAGTATCATCCATGTATGCACTGGTTGCAATGTTTATATGTATGGATGACCAGCCTTGATCCAGGGATTTGCAGGACTTTGTTGTCAACCGGTATCCTTTATATTTGTTACTGATCATTTTGAGAAGTGGGTCGTAAAATATTCGCTATAGCAGCAGTGATATTGTATTATCTTGATCTATGCTATTTTTTACTAGGTAAAGGGCTAAAGAACTATAACAGATAAGTACTATATCCTTCCTATTCTAAAAGATATAGTCTAGAATTTTTATTAGTTCGTTTGGAATCTTAATTCAGTGCAGCGCCTTTTTTAGCATTTCAATATTAATGGAATTATACACCTTGGACATGTTCTAACTTAGAATCCATGCTTTTTTGTTTGTCTCCTTGGCATGTTCGATTATGTTACTTAGGATATGTATTGGATCTTGTATGCTATTTCTTGATAGGGCTGCCCAGTTTAGTTCAGATAGAATTTGATGGTCTTTGAAGACTCTGGCTAGTCAGTTGATTAGGATCTTGATGAAGATTTTCCTTCCTGCATCTAGTAGAGTAATTGATCTTGTTGTATCTAGTTTGTTCTTCCAGTCTTTGAGTTTGGGTATTGGATATATAGTATGGTTCCTTTGCTCCATTCCCTAGGGATTGTACCTTAATAGATGATCTTATTGAAGATTTCTCTTAATTCTTCTATAGTGTTCTTTTTTAAGTGCTTATATATACAATAAGGGATCTGGTTTCTACCTGGTGCAGACTTGCTGCTACGATTTCTAATTGTTATCATCAATTCTTCTGTTATTATTTCTTAAAATATGCTTGAGTACCAACTTGCTTTGATTGAAGACTTGACTTTATATTCTTGCTGCCATTGTGGATGGTGCTCTAGCAGTGATGTGTTTCTGAATGGATTCCATTCAAAGAAATGTTGCCTAATTGTTTCTGTGATCTTGCCTGATTCTATGATAATTTGAATTTCCCCTTCTCTTTTGATAATCTTGTTTAGGTGAATGTGACATATAGGTCTATTTAGAATACTGTTAATTATAGCTTTTTTGTTGCTCTCTTGGAAGATTTGATGATTTATTGTCCTTTGGATTATGGCTCTAGATTCTTTTTTCTTTGTAATATGTTTTGCAATGATTTTATGTATACGGATATATGACTTTAGTATCTCAATCCACTTTGAATGATATCCCTCCTTTAGATCTTTTTTGGCTAGCTGTAGCTCTACTATGATAGTTGAAAAGTGATTTTGGATGTATTTTGATATGTCACTTTCTGGTTGTGTATTGTTACCTTGATTCCTGACTAGTTGTTGTTTGAGGTTTGTTAAGAAAGATTATAGTTGAAGAAGTAAAGTATCTAGTTCATTTTCTACTCTTTGAGGATGCTTCCTTCTGTATACACATTTCTTTAAAATGTGTCTCTTTGCTACTTGTATGAGGAGGGAGCTGAAGTGATTTCATCTCTTATCTATTGAATCTGGGTGTAAAGATACTTTACCTAGTTTTGTTTCAACTATCTATATGAATTTCTCCTATTGTTTGTCCTCTGTCAAAGTCTAGTTGTATCTGTGGTTTGGGTATGGATAGATATGAGTTTTAGAGTATCTAGCTCCCATACTTCTAGCTCTGTGATTGTTGGTTTGTGATCACTCTGGATAAGGGTCGAGCATATTCCTGATACTTGATTTGTGTAATTGCCAAGTTTCCTTGGAATTGATCCAAATCTGATCAAGTCTACTGCTACTGTCTTGTTCATGTCAGATGTATTCCCTTTGTATGGTGTTGTGTATATGGTATATGTCTTCAAAACCATTCTATATGAGAACCTTGATCTACTTTCCTGATGGATTGTAGTTCGTTATTAGTTTTTTGTTACTGAATCTGTCTATGCTAAGGTTTGGTATACTATTTATATCTTCTATTACTATAATGTGTCAGTCTTGTGATGTTACTTCATTGATTCATTGTTTAAGTGTATTTATAGTTTGTACCTGTTCTTTTGATATGTCTTGAGCTGGAAAGTAAACATCGATTATCTTAAGTTTTCTTTTTTGAGGAAAAGCCAGATCTGGGACTATTAATCTCCTATTGAAGGTTTTGTAGCTATAAATTCGTCATGTGATATCTCTTCTAATTATCATGTTTAAACTATGTCCAAGAATCTGGACTTTTTTGTGAGACCAAATTATTTGAAAGTCTGGATGTTTCTAGTGTTTTGAAAGTTGATGTGATCCATTGGTTTCGGATGTTATGATGATGTCTTATTGTTCTTTGCTACATATATTGAACCATGTGTTTCTTTTTTGTGTATCTACCAGTTCTTGAATATTTATTGTTGTGAGCTTCTATATTGGTTGGTATATGTTGGTTGTGTTTGTTACAGATTGATCAGTGTCTATACTATTAGTGCTGTTTGTATCACTGTTGTTTGTTGTTGGAGTTGTGTTTGATATTTGAAATGTTTGAAGTAAAGGAGTTTGTTGTTGTTGAGTTTATTTGATAATTGTTGCTGTGGTGTGATTAATATACTTTGTGAGCTTCCCATTAATTATTTGTAAAGTAATTGATTCCTTTTAGAATAAGTTCTGAAATTGCATTCAGTGCTTGATTCATGTTTTTGTCTATTTTGCTTATTGATGTATAGATTTATTGTTGTTGCTGTTATATTTGGGAGTTGGTATTTTCATTTTGCTGGGGGTTTATTGCTTGTTTTCTGTTGTGGTATATGTTTCTATTTTATTTTCTGTTTTCATCTTATCTGAAGTGTTGTCTTCTGTGAATTCTAAATTATATACTCTTTCATATAGATCAATAATATTTTTTTTGATTTCTTCAATTTCCTACTTGATTTCTTCCAGAACTTGAATGATGTTGGCAAGTGTTTGTTGGTTGCTTCCCTGCTTTCTGTTTGTGTGTTGTTATTGACCTTGTCATGCTGCTGCTGCATATGAACCTGGTTGCCTTTGTTTGTCAGAAGATGTTTTTATTTGACTTCTGATGATTACAGTATGGACTGGTTTGAACTTATTGTATAATTTTTCAAATTTTCCTACCTGTTCTTTATTGTATTGTTTCTATTGCATGTATCTCTCTTTAATGGTACAGCTGACTACTAGATGTTCATGACTATCACAAATGGAATATAGATTGGTTTCTATCAGTTGCCATATAATGATGGTTTCTTCTAGTTGATAATTCTGTTTGATTGCTTCTTCCATATCTTTTTGGCAGTTAAAACTGAGAACTGCAAATCATTTTCTTTGGCATAACATTCTTCTTGGGATGTAATAGGTTTTCACTTTAACTTGTTCACAGATGAGACAGAGATCAAAAGCAGTGGTGTTAGGTAGGAGATTCATTAGCTTGACTGCAATTTGGCCACGTTCTTTCATTTGTTTTATATTCCATTGTATATCGAATACTTTGACTGAGTCTAACCTTAGGAAAACACTTCATTTGTTGATTAATGCTTCTTTGTTTTCTTTATTTGTATATGTGATGGTTACAGTTTGTCACATTTGTTGGGTTGACATTGTAACATTACTGATTGCCACATATTTAGCAATAGACTGTTGTACCCCAATGAACTTTGTGTTCAGGGATGTCCCATACTCTAATATTCATTTATTTTTTTAGTATCAGATTTATGTATTCCATGATCTCCATATGTTGATTGTTTGTATCTAACAAGATTGTGTTGCATGCCTTGATTGCCACTTGTTTGTCACTAATAATAGTAATGATATGTTCCTGATCATTATTTTCTTCACTGTAGATGATGAGAAGTCCTTCTGGTGAATTGAGAGCCTTCGTGAGGTGGTTTATTTTTTGTGTTATTGTTCTGTCAGGGAGTTCTGATGTTAGGA
The DNA here is from genome assembly GCA_910592055.1 of Acaulospora colombiana. Taxonomy (NCBI): domain Eukaryota; kingdom Fungi; phylum Glomeromycota; class Glomeromycetes; order Diversisporales; family Acaulosporaceae; genus Acaulospora; species Acaulospora colombiana. The sequence goes on from CAJVPT010002416.1 coordinate 5,048, forward strand.
TGCCTATTTTGATCCTTTCTCTTTTATATCTTGTTCTCTATTAAAAAGTGAGCACAGTCTTGGTCTCGTTATCCGATTATCTTCTTTTTGTTTACCTTTATAGTTTTCTCTTTTTTCCAATAATGTAGTCAACTATGTTTTATATTTCTATTTATTCATGTCGACATTTGAGTTAAAAACCTGGTTTTCAATCTTTGAGTTTGCTGAAGATGTGGCTTAGGTTTGGTCTTCATTATTTGTTGAGTTGGTGATATTCTCTTCGACTTCTTCACTTCAGTTGAAAGGTTCAGTATATTGTATGCTGTTTTGTTACTATTCAGTGTATTTTCTGTACTGTTGGCAGTCTGTGTACATGTGCTGAGAGTGTTGGAGGTTGTAGGAGACTTGTTTGATTCAATTTGAGTTATGTTTCTAGTAGTTTCTTTTGTAGACTTCGGGTTTGTTTCTTTGTGTAACTTGCTTGTGACCCTCTTGCCAGAGTATTTTTATTGTAAATGGACCTTCACTGGGCTGTTCTGTTTCGAAGTTCCTTTTGTAAGAATATCTCTCTGTTCACTTTTATTTTCTTTTTAAAATTACCATAAAAGGAAATTTTTAAGAAAAAAAGGATCTGTGGAAAAGAGTTTTTTTTTGTTGAAATAATATATATAGTATATAATTCTGTATTATGTACTTTATTATTAAATAATTGGAACTAGTCAATATTTAGTACCAATTTCAAATATGAATTAGCTATTTCTTTACTAAAAAATAATTTTGAATTTTCATCTTTAAAAGTTTTTCAAATATTACTATTATAAATATTATATAGAAGTTTATCAATAATTGATAAATTTATTCAATGTTAAAAATTAAATTCAAAATTCAAATTTTGATATATTCATAACAATTGATACTAAACAGTAGAATATGAAAAACTAAATTGAACAATTAATTATATTTCTACATAATAATTCTGATTATATAATGTCAATATATTCAATTCACCTCTTAGAAATTAGATAGAAACAGAGAACTAGTGCAGGAAAACATCAGGTTAAACTTCTAATATGATATATAAAAGTTTTTAATTTGGACAATAATAAATAAAGAGATTTATCACTGATAATTTAGATAGAAGAGGCAGAACAATAATTTTGGATTAAAGATAATTTTATTATTGAATAAATCCTGAGAAATCTCCAAAGAAAGAATTTTCTCCTTTAAATATATAATTGAGTTATATGATATTTGAGAATTTAAACTAAGATAAATATTATACTATTAGTTTCACTGGACTATTAAGCTATATTATTTTAAACAGAACTTAAGTATCCTTCAAAAATAATAGTTACATATGATAATATAGGACTATAGAATATTCTAAAGTACTTTATACCAAGTTTGTTAATAGCAAAATCATTATCAATGTTTTAGAAATGTTCTGGAAGATCTTTAATAAATAGTTGTTTTTTTAAAATCAAGTGTATTATTATATCTATATAATTTATAATATCTTTGATATATTACAAAACTAATAAATTGATTTAATAGTCTAAGTATGTTATTAGAAATATATAAAAATTCATAAAAGAGTTTAAATTCTTCACCACCAATTTTATAAATTTTAGTAATATATTTGTTATACTATTTGATAAATTAAATCAAATTCTATAGTTCATAATTTATAACAAAATTCATATAAAATAACTATTTGAAAATTTGTTAAATTTAAAAAAATCTTGAATTTTAAAGTCAAATAATCTTTTAATATATCATTTATTTTTTTATTATTATTAACTTCAGATTCATTATTTTTAGAACTTGTATTATTTAATCTCATATTTTGTTTATTATTACTTAATAATATAATTTGACTTATTAAATATTTCTTGTTTTATACTAAAATGTGAATTCTTCATTTGTTGAATTTTACTTTTGTTTTTTAATATCTATATAAAAATTCTATTGATGAATTAATAAGTGGTCTATTGTATTTACTACAATTATAAATAATTATTGTTTTTTTTAAATTTTTTCTTAAACTTTCATTAAGTAAAACTAAGATTAAATACTTTTTTGATATTTTTGAATATTAGTAAATAGAAATAAAGTTGTAATTAAATTATTGCTAAACTATTAATTAATTTATTTAAAAAATAAAGAATTATATATATGGATTAGAAAACTAGAAGTAGAAAATAAAACAATTAAACTAAGGAAATACAATATATTAAATGATAAAAAAATATAATAGAAAATTTAAGAAATAAAATTAATTGACTTAAATATATAAAACCTAAACTGTATTCTATAGTAGTTATAGAATTTTGAGCAGTTAAAATATTAGAATTTAAAAGTTTACTGAATTTAGAAAAGTACTGAAAAATTCAATTTATAAAAAGAAATAAAGAAACAAAACTAATGAAACTGGTTATTGAAGATAAACAAAACTATAAAAAGTAAAAGCAAAAATGAAGACTTTAATAAAAAATATTCTTAACAAATATAAACTAAGATAGAAAAGTTTTTGAATAATATAAATAAAAAATATAAAAGTTGATATTCGAATTAATAAAATCTATAGTTGATATTTTAATCCCTTATAAAAACAAAAAATGAACAATTAGATACTTTATATCACTATCAGAGAAAAAAATATTAGAAGTTAGAAACTGAAAACTGGAAATAAATAATCATTACTTACTGTATATTGTTAAAGGTCATATAGGTGATATGATTTATGTGTAATGGTCTGAAATCTAAAAACATAAAAATTTGATATAAAAAATTGAGTATTACAAGGTAATAAATAAACTTAAATTAAGGTTCAGATATAAATAAGAGAACTGATATATATAATAGAGTATAGAAAGTTTAGCAAAGCTTAAAGTTAACATAACCTATTAAAAAGTAGATAATCTATTGTTAACTAGAAATATAAATAGTTTATCAATGTAAATTAAAAGTATAATATTGAATATATTAAAACAGCTTTCATTAATAATAGAGATAATAGTTAATATTATATAAAAGAAACAGAATATAAATAAAGAAACTCTTACCCTTGATCAAGTTAATCACTATATTCCTGCTTTCTTTAAGTGTTCTTTACAGGAGATGGTCTCTTCTTTTAATATTAGTTATAAATATTGTTGATTGTTTGAGTTACATGAAATACTATGAATTAGTGATGAACTTGTCAGAACAATATTCAAAAAAAAAATTTTTTTAAACTGCTGACTCAGCCTTACTTTATTTGAATTAAGTAGAGTATATATATATTTATACTAGTACTACTTACTATATTTTAACCAAGTAAAGTTTAATAGAAAAGAAAAGAATTTATCTCGTGGCTTGCCACCACCCCTGTTGGGGAGCTTACCAGCCAAGGCTGAGCTAGTGCTATATAAAATTTTGAAGATGTCTAATGGGTGTGTAATGTTTTTTATATATTTACCTATATAGTTATTAACTAGACTGATAAATTGGTCTTTTATATGTCTTTCTGTTTAATTAAGCCAGTCACTTTTAATTGGGGTGCTATATCTGTGATCTCTTAATCTTCCTTGTAATGCCCTGTATTTTTTTTTCACTTGTGAAAGTTATCATATCTTGTTTTTTATATACTGAGAAGATATTTGTTAAATTCTTGTCAATATTTTTTATGCATTGTTTTTTAGAAGAGTGGTTGCTATATATTTGGTAACTGTATTAACTGTTTCTTTTAGGATGGCTCCTTTGACCAGGTATTTTAAGTATTCTAGAAAATATAGTAAGTTATTTTTTGATATTCTTGAGGTGACTTTCTGTATTTGGTGTTTTGCTGAATTGTTGTATCTTTTGGATTATGATGTGTTGAATCTGCTTTTCTTTTTTTTCTCATTGATCTTTGTAGAGAAAGAGATAGTACTTGTTTCTCTATTATTGTATTTGATACGTTTATTATCTTTATATAAGGTGGGCAAGTGGCTGAAGAGTTTAGTTTTGGTGAGTAATTCTTCATTCCAGAGGCTAAGATTGAACTTTCTTTGTTGTTGATCTTCACAATCTGTTGTAGAGTTGCTTATTCGAGTTAATTGGAGGTTTTTCAATGTTGTAGGCCAGTGGATGTGTCTGATTATCCTGTCACTGAATTCATTTCTTGTTCTATTTAAGAGTCATCATTTTGCTAGGTGTGTAGCCCTAGTAAGCTCTTTTGTTATCATTTTGATAGGGATCTCAATTTCTATGTAGTCCCATTGTGGGATTAGTGTATATTGCTGATTTTGGATAGGGGTGGTATGTATTGTTCTGTGTCCAGGAGTCATGCCATTGTTGGTGTCAATAGTAGCTAGCTGATCTGCTTTTTCATTGTATTTGTCTTTGTGTATGCTTTGACTTTTGTAAATTCTAGTTTGAGGAGGTTTTGTCTAACTATATTGCAGATCTTTTGTAAGATTCCTAGATTTTTTTGTTTTCTAAGATTGTGTATATAATTTATTTTTATTGTTTTCTGTATACTGTTAATGGCAGCCTGACTATCTGTGTATAGATTTGCCCTACTGTAGGTGGATAAAACACTTACTACTATTATGATGGCTGCCAATTCAACTCTGGTTGAGGAGTGGAAGTTTTTTATTTGTTCTTAGAATTGTACTTCTTGATTCTCTCTGGTGATTATAATTCAGCCAAAACCCATTTAGTATTGATTACCATGTTGTGACATAGAGCCATTTGTGTAAATTTTGAAATTGATATTATTTTGGATTTGAAGTACAATATTTGTTAATTCACTGATAATATTATGTTCTGTATTTAATATTGTTTTGAGTTCTTTCATTATATGATGTGTTTCTGCATTTGGACTCTCTACTCTGTTGTATTTGGTTGGAAGTGAAGTATGCTGCTGTTTTTTTAGTGCAATTGATACTGAGTTGGATGATACTCTGCTTTTGAGGACTGTATTGGCTTGCGAAGGATTAGATCTTATTGATATCTTGTTGCACTGAACATAAATCGAAGTTGTGCTTCTATTGGTAGTTGTGAAAGTGCACTTGGGCTCAGATCTATTATTTTGGTTAATGTTATAGCCATTACATTCAAAGAGTGGTAACTGGTTAGGTACTTGTATATAGTGTTTATATGATATGTGGTTGTTAATTTTTTTTTGTTTCCTTTTTATTACTGTGTGGTTGTTTATAGTTGTGACAATTTAGTGAGGTCTCATTGTTTGTGTTTTGGTGAGAGAACTACATTGTAGGAAGTGGTTTGTGTGTTCTTATTGCTTTTTTGAGATTTATGATGTAATGATATATTGTAATTTGAAAAACCATGGGGGGTTGGGCCTGGTACTGTCTTGCGATGAATTCTGATAGATTGATACCATTGTAGGACCTTTTTTCTATTCCCATTGAGGAGTTGTCCAGTGAAGAGTATGTTGCGTCTTCTTAGTCCTGAGCAGTTTTCCTATATGTTTCTAGTTCTACTATTTTTTCTATAGTGGTATCTACTTTTCCTATCATGTGGAAGTTGCTATGATGAACTTTGTAGAAGGTGAAGCTATATGTTCTGAGCATCCAAATTGTGTTATGTGTTAGGTTTCTTCCTGGTTTGAGCATGGGGGCCTAGATATTGTTGTATATCTCTCTGATAGACTAGAGCATATTCTGCAATATTTGAAAGCAATAATGAACAATGTCTTCTGTGATGTTCTCTTAGTTAATTCTAGTACACTAGTTATTGGCATATAATTGAACTTGTCTATTCCAAAGGTGCATTATGTTATTTTCATGTTGGTTATATAATATACTGTTGGGTGCTGTTCTGGTGAGTCCAACTTTGTACTTAAATACAGTTGTGAGTTTGCTCATCATTGGTTGCAGGTTTGTCAAATTAGGATGATATCATTGCAGAGATATTTAATACTGGGCATGAAGAAATAATTGATGAAATATTGTGCTTGTTTGTCAGTTACTTTTTTCATACCAAGAAGTATAATGTGTTTGTGATTTTTTGTTTTATTAGAGTTTTCTAGTAGTCTTTTCAGCCAGAGCTATCATATCATACATCAAGGATTCTAACCAATGTGTTTGTCAGGCACCCTTGTACTATTTGGCCATTAATTTTGATTCCTAGCTAATATTTTTTTTTGTTGCATTAATGGCAATTGGTTGTGACTTTTCTGAATTGATATGAATGTCATTTATGTGATAGAATTCTTCTATTGTATCTATTATTTTTTGAAGGTCTCATTTGTTGCTCATCAGCCAAGTAGTATCATCCATGTATACACTGACCACGATGTTGGTTATCTTTTCTGTCCAGCCTTTTTTTAATTCAGTGTAGATTTTAGAGCTAATTGTATATTCTTTGTAATGTTGGCTGACTATTGAAAGAGAACAATATTCAAATAGCTAATTAAATATAATAAATCTAATAATATTTTGTATTTATTTATTATTTTTTTTTAATTCTAAGTTAGACTAGATATGTATGCTTTATTAAATGTTTATATACTATACATTATTAAATGTTTCACTAAAGCTAAATCTCTACCTAACTTATTTGTCACTTTTTTAATTTTATTAAAACTTTAAGTGCAACTTTGAAAATGATTTATTGCACCATTAATAGTTCAGGTATAAACCTTTCCAACTGCTAACTTCATTGCCTGCAGATTACTACTGCAGATCACTCATTGATGTTCTGACCGGGCTTAAAATCCTAATCACTTTATTCTATACTTCACTTCTTTTATAAGAATCTTCTTGAGGCTTTTATCTTCTAGTTTTTTTTCTTATGGTAATGGTTCTTTTCTTAATAAGGGCATAGTTTCCTGGTTTGAAAAAATTGGAAGTCTTCTTGTCTTGTCTTTTTTACTGATCCCCTGAGTTTGCTCCCATTCAATAACCTTTTCACATCTTGTATTCCAAATTCTTTTTCGAATTTGATTATAAACTCTTTTTTGCATCTTTATTATCTATTTTTTAGCTTCTTTTCCTATACATTTACTATAACATTTTAGGTCTGCCATTTCTAAAATAAGGCCCTTTCTTATAAGACCAGCACAAAAACTTAGAGTATCTTAACTGTTGTAGAGGTCTGTTCTACCAGTCTAGAAATTCACTTTTCAAACTCTTCTAGTTCTTTCTGATTATCGATATTTTGTCTGTTACTTTTTTCCTCAATTTCTTTTCTTCTTTCTTGTAGAAGCTGTTTAAATCTTCTAAGAGTTTTATCTATTCTTTTATTTCATACTTTTTGAAATTAATTCTTATAGACTAGACATTCTAGCAAATGTTCTATTGTTTCATACTGTTGGTTATATGCAATGCACTTTACTTGCTTATATAGATTAGGTCTTCTCATAGCCAATTTACATAATGTTGGTAGCTCATTATTGTCAGTTTGATGAGAAAATTTTTTTGTTGAGATTTTTTGAAAGATATATCCTATGTATTACTATTTTTTATTCTTTCCAACACTAAATTCCATGTGTGATTTTGCTATTCTAAAATCTGATGACTCTATTTTTTCTCTATTCGATTTTGCTGAATCTACTGATAAGCAATTGTTTTTCTGTTCGTATTTTTGATAAACTGCTTAATTGGGTCATCTAAGATAATATTTTGTTACCTAATTTCTATAATAATCTTGTGGGAGTTAAGATCTCTCCATTCGATTGGTGGGTGTTTCAGGGCTTCTTTGGCTAAAACATCTGCTTCTTCATTATAAGAGTTATTGGAATGTACTTTAACTTTGGTAAGTTTCAGGTTTAATGTTTTTTTCTTTATTAGCTCCACCATTTGTGCCCATAGAGATCAAATTTTTTCTTTTAGCCATCTCTTGTGTATTCTTTTTAGATCTTCTTTTTCTATCTTTTTTCATTTAGTAATACAAATCTGGCTATTCATATAAATCTCAATTGTACTATTAATAAAAACTATTAGGTATATGGTTAGGATTACTATTGTTAGCCTTAATTATTAGTTATATTTTCCTTTGATTATTATCTATAGTTCTTGTCTATTGTATTACTTTAGTTCTATTTTTAGATCATATGACACATGTGATGCAAGTGTGTCTCATTGATTCATAGAGTAGATCCAATCATTAGGGCAAAGTAGTGATTGACATAGCATACATTATTTAATTTCATTATTTAATTTTCATATCTTATCTTTATTTAGTTAGCAGGTTACTCAAGTGAGTAGATCTGGAATATTGGCCTAATTTGACAAATCTGATAGATTTGGTCACTTTGGTCACTTTGATATTCAAATAATTAATATTTAAATATATATAAAGGCCAACTGTTCAAAACAGTTGTCCCAAGGTTTTACCTACTAAATTCTCATATCCTTGACATTATATATCTCTAATAAACCTTCTAATTAAACCAAATCACCCAAAGTCTCTTTCAACGTGTTTGTATAATCTCTACTATCCTTGAATTATCAACTTTAGTATATTACGACCAAGATATTCTTCCTCAACTTAAAGTAAATTACTGCTATAGTTGTTCCATCTATCTATCTGATTTGGAGGTTATTGGATAGGTTGACACTATCAATTCAGCTCTTGTATAAGATGACCAATTATCTATTTTTGTTTGAAATCTGCTTTCTCTTTCAATATTTTTTATCTAAATCCATGCAATACCCTTTTTCATTTCTTTTTTGCCATAATTGATCAGTGATTTATCAGAATAAAAGGTCAGCTTTTCTTTGAATCCTAGATTGTGTTGGAGTATTTCTATTAACTGATCTAGATATACTCCTTCTTTAATATTTTTCTGATTATAGTTTCTTCCCATGTTTCTATATTTACATGGTCTACTTTGCTGTTTTGAGAAAAAGTTTTGAAAAGATACTGATTTCTATAAATTTCTTTTATAATCATATTTTTCAAGTGTTGTTTTGGGATTATGAATTTTTAGATCTCCTATTCTTCTAGTAGATATCCTTTTATTGAGATAAGGTATCATATAGATTCCATATTTATTTTTTTTTTTATAATACAACTGTTGTTTTGTATTATTTCTTTTGAGCATCCAAGGCATTTTTGTAATCTTGTCTCCTGGTTATTATTGGAACTGTAACAGATAAAGTGTTCCACTATTGTATTATATTTCTCTTTTACTTGTTTTAATTTTTCCCAAATTAATGATCATTCTTGTTATTATATAATGTCCATAGTTTATATTACTTGTCTTGATTAGAACTTATTTTAGGATATTTTGATTCTCAATTTGTATAGTCTTCTTTCCTAGTTATTGTAAGTTGCTGTACTTGTACTTTTGAAAGGTTTTTGATTATGATCTGGTACCACTCTGGAATAGATCCTTTGCTCATGTTCTATATTAGTTGAAGTATTTATCAATTCTTTATTTCTATACTTTCTTGATCTAATAACTGATTTAAATATATCAGTTTATTATTTTTTAAAGATAGTATGGCCTTTCTGTATTCTTCTGATATAAGATATTCTTGAATTGGACCATTTCCTTTACTCCATTCAAATATTTCTTGCTATTTTTAACTATGAAAGGTTATCACTATATCTTTTGTCAATTTAGTTACTTGGAGTGAGAAGTTGCCTTTATCCATTAAGTAACTTAATGACTTGCAAGATAGTAAATTAAGTGGCTCCCAATATTTGATTTGTGCTTGCTTGAATCTAATAATTGTTGTGATCCCAACTGGTCTCTAATTATTTAGTCTATTACATAAACCTATTATTTGACTTTCTTGTTGCAGCATCCAGATACTTTTTAAGTTGTGAATCTTTGGATGATGAATTATACCTTTTAATATAGATCTGCATAACATACTTTTATTTTTATTTTTAAAAAGTTTTCTATATACTACTATTAATATATTGCATATTTTTCAAGACAATATGCTGTGTTGCATTCTAAATTTTATTCTGAGTATTAATACCCTGTTTAGAATGTAGAGAGTCTGTTTGTCAGTTATTCTTTTATTTTTCAGGGCTCTAGTAACAATGTTGACTTCTTTAAACACACGTTCTTTAAGTTCAATTGAAGTCTTTTAGTTACCAGTTCAGATTCCCAGAAATCTGACTTATTTTGTTCTATTAAGTTCTTTAACTAGTTATTCTGGATAACAATTAGGGTTGTTAATAGTTACAAGTATCAACTTGTTACTATTAATTTGAGAATTATTGACCTTGTAAAAAGCTTTTGCAGTTTTTAGGATTTCTTTTATATCTTTCTTGGACCTTGCTATTCATGTCATGTCATCTATAAAGGCTATAGCCACATGCCTTGATTCTAACTTTCTAATGTTATAGTCTTTTAGATCAGGATTCCAGGTAACTAACATTTTGTATCTCCTTTATATATTATTCTGAATTTTTCAAAGTAGGGGATTATAAAAAATTCACCAGAGTAAGAGTGAAATGGTTTCTTCTTGATCAATTCCATCTTTTGCTACTATAGGTTCTGAAAGATCATTCTCAAATATAATTTGAAATTCTCTGTTTTGAAATAGATGTATCATAATCTTAATAAAGCCTTTTGAAACTTTAATTCGTTCCATTATTCTAACTAACATTTTTAAGCTAATAGTATCATAGGCTTTGGCTGTGTTCTGAAAAAGTATTCACAGTTTCTTCTTATTTTCTCTAGTATCTTTATAGATATTGTTGAGAATTTGAATAGGTTCTACTATACTTTCTTCAAGTAATCCTGCATAATTGTGCCCTTTGAGAATATTGTTAACTTTATAAATTATACCCATCTGATTGGTAAGAATTTTATAAACTATTTTTTTATGACTTTTAATAGGATGATAAATCTATAATTGAGAGTTTACAATTCTATGGCTTTGGTTTAGCTATTGATATATATAGCTTTGTTTTCAATAAATTGAAGTGACTTTCTATTTCAAAAAGTTGTTAAGTATTCTTCTCAAGAATTTCTGTTCTTTCTGGCTTAATTTCTTAAGTATTTTATAGCTAATTTGTAATCTGTCTAGAGCTTTATTATTTGAAAGTGTATATAATGTTTTACTTAATTCCTCTTGGAAGATTAGTTCCAATAATTCTTTATGCCAAGCTTCTGATAGGAATTCTTTGGGCTTATACTCATCTTTCCAATTAACTGGTAAACTGTCATAACTAGAATTTTATTTTTTGAATACCTCTATATGACACTTTCTAACTTCTTCGATTTCGCTTTTCAGTGTTATGATGTATTCAATATTTTTTTCTTGATTTTGATTTTATCAAATATGATCTTGTTTTTAACCTAATTTATCAGAAAGTTAATTATTCTTTTTTGGTTGTGTTGTAAATCTTTACACCTTCGTTCTAGAGTTGCTTTAATTGCATCTCTTGTCTTTTTGATTTCCAACCTTTGACATATGAATTTTAATCTCTCTATCACATCTTAAATATCTTTTTTTAGAATTCTCCAGGGCATATTGGAAATACTATATTGAACACACATATTTTCAATCTGGTAATTGGGCTTATGAAAATAGTATTATGTTTTTCTATAGCTAAGCTAATGCTTTGTAGATTAGCTATGTCTTTTGATGTTTCTGCCTTGTTAAAAAGCCCTTTTAGTCATAAGGCTTTTCTATATTCAACAAACTTGGGATTATACCTATGTTTTCTTTCTTCATTTGAAGCTACATTTTTAGTTGCAAGTTTGTTAAAAGCTGTTTTACATAGCAGTTATTCAAAAGTTTTTCAAAGCTTGTTTGCCTGATTTTCTCTTTCCTTATGGTTCAGTTCTTCCTGTAGTATGGGTTCAAGAATTGGTTTAAACTTGTGATACAGACTTTCTTGATATGTTTGCCATTGTACCAGGGATGATCCCTTTATATCTATTCGTTTTTGAGTATCTGTGGAAGATTTATTGACTTCTCTTCTTATAAATAGCTTTTTATCATAAAGCATAATTACTATTATATTATGGTTACTTTCTATAATATCTTTTATATCTTGATTGCCAAAATAGAGTAAGAAGTAGCTTGCAAGGTTATATGATATCCAGATATAATCTATTTTGCTACTGCTTGTTGAGTTTCATCTTGTTAGAGTTTCGTTTTTTCCTTTCCATGTAGCTTATATATCTATAAATCACCATTTATCTAAAAAGTTAAACAAAGGAATTTCTGAACATTATAATGGTTTAACCATGGCTTTGGAGAAGATTTGTCTATCTTCTGATGGGACGTAAGTTGCATTGAAATCTTCCATCACAACTGTGAGATAACCTAGTTCATACTTTCTTTTAATGAGGCTTATTAATTTCTTCTATACCTTTTTGCTTCTTTTTTTGTTACATGGGATATAGATTTGTATAATACAAATTTTTATTTATTTAATAAGCAGATTGATAGCAACTATATATCCATCTTCTTCTTCTACTAATGCTACTTTTTTTTCTAGATCTTTTCTGATCAAAAGACTAACTCCTACTCCAAATAGTGTCTCATTGTAGGTAATATAGAAATGCTTGTAGGCTTTTTGATTGTTAAAGACCTATTGTGCATTGGTTTGTATTAATTTTGTTTCATATAATCCTGGTATACCTATTTCTTGTTCTTGTATTTCTTCAATAAGACTCTATTGATTTGTCTTATCAGTAATATTTCTAATATTATATGTATCTATTCTTACCATTTTATTAGAAATTGCATTATCTTTGTTGTTTGTTTCTATTATTTTATTTTGAACTTGGCTATTTAAAAATGTTTATCTCCTATAAAAATGATATTATAC
>CAJVPT010002417.1:0-17759 GCA_910592055.1 Acaulospora colombiana
AAAACTTGAAAGTCTGGTATGAAAGTGTGAGAGTCATAAGGTAAGAAACTATAGATAAGGCTCGAGTACTGATAAGGGAACTATATATATCTGAAAAAGTATTAAAAAGTTATCAAAATTTAGAGTTGGCATAGTTGATTATAAAGTAGATAGCCCATTGTTAGTTAGAAAAGTAAAAATAGCTTACCAATATATGTCGAAAAGACAGAGCTAAATATGTTAAAAAATAGTTCTCATTGAGAATAGAGACAAGAGTTCATGATATACCAAAGAAAAGAATGCAATAAAAAAACACTTACCTTTGGCAAAGTCAATCATCATGTCTCTATCTTCTCTAAGTGTTCTTTATAGAAGGCATTCTTTTCTTTGTGTTATTTATAAGTATTTGTAAGTTATCTGAATTACACAAGGTGATACGGATTAGTGACAGTCTTGCTGAATTAGCTCACAATAATATATTTTTTTTTTGGATTATGAAATCTATATGAGTCAATTAAAACCTTTTTTGCTAAATATATTTTAAAAACTTGTTATATTTTTTTTTATATATATCTTCCAGTTTTTACTTAATTTGTTTATACTTAGGTTGAAGTAATTGTTAAAGTCTTGAGCAATGATTATATACCAGTTTGAGCCACCATATTAACTAGCATATGCTATAACTTTTTGTTGGATTTGTTACCTTCTTTTCCTAGATGGACAGTTGAGTATATGTTTATAATTCTATAGTATTATTTTTTGAGAAATGTCAAGTCAATATAAAGGAGTATACTTCTAGTTTCATTTTATTATTCACATATATTGCAATGTTGTTTTTGATTGATATACTGACTCTTGATCCAAGTCATTTATTGACTGCCCACCATAATGTATATTCTTTTTTTTTATATAATTTTGTTTTTCTGAGTTTTTTTGTTTTTATTAAATCTACTATATCTTATTGATATTTCTCTTAAAGCTTTAATCAGATTTCTCTTTTATCTGCTTGTGTTAATCTTCAATAGTTGAACATTATAATTGTTTAGTATAGTTTGTTTGTATTGGATATTATTACAAATCTAATTTTATTTTATGGTTGGTTATTTCTTTTTTTTTCCTTTATATTATTGCTGTGATCTCATTAAATATTGTTTAAGATATCCAGATATAGTGTGCTTTGTATTATATTTTTTTTTTATATTTGTATTATATAGTGATTAGACAAATTTTGTTTATTATGTTATCTTGTATTTAATTCTTGAAAAGTTGTTGCTTCTAAGATTTTCTATATAATTATTATAGTTATTATTGTTACTTTTGTTATTCCCATAATTAATAATAATTTTAAGGATTAATATCTTCTCTTATATAATAAGGAATAAGGTTAAAGGTAGTATTGATTAGTTTTATTATTGTCTAATCAACATTAATAATGAATTTTTGTATTTGCTATTGCCATTTTAGTATATTTTGCATTGAATTGTGTGTTTTGTATTTCTTGTATTGATATTGTTGATCCTTTGTGAGTCTTTACCAATGTTGGAAACAAAATTTTTGTTCCAATTTTTCAGGTTGACAATTCTTTTTTCTAGATCAGCTACTGGTTTTTTTAATATTATAGATTTCTTTCTTAAGCTTTTGAATGTATTTTAGAATTTTCTGAAATGCTTCTTGTCTTGATTTAGATAGCTCCATTGCTTTATTTTTTCCTTTGATTGCAGTTGCATAGGAGCCTAGTTAAGATTTTCTTATATTTTTTGATTGCACTATTTGTATGATACTTGAGGTTTTGACTGGCTCTTAATGCATATAGAGTTTATTATATTTGTCTGCCTATACTTATTTATACTCACTCCATTGTTGCCTAAATTCTTTGATGTGACAATTTTTTGCTAAATAGCTAGGATTGTCATAGATTATACATAGCTTTGTCTCAATTGAGTTATATTTGATGGTGATTTCTCTGAGATTATAGTTTGTTCCATTGCTTGATATAAGTTCTATTCAGATTCAAAGCTGATTATTGCAAAACATTTGCATCTATAGTTCATTTACCATGTAATATAGTCAGTTTTGCCCTTGGCTTGTTGAATAATTTGATGAAGATCAAAAACATTAATGCCTAATAGTAGATTTGTTAGTTTTGCAAAGAATTTATTTTTGTTTTTTATCCATTATAGGTTTATTGATAGTCAAAGATTTTAATGAAGTCTACTTTGTATGATATACTATAGTTATTGAGTAGTTTCTCTTTATTTGTTGTATCAATAAAAGTAATGAAAGCAGATTTCCATATGCATTATATGGATACTGTGATTTTTTAGATCTAACAATGTTTAGTAAAAAGTTTCTGTAACTCATAAACTATTGTTTTTTTTTTTTTTTAAAAAAAAATTGCTGGCTCAGCCTTGCTTTATTTGAATTTAGTAGGAAGTTACATATGTCTATGCTATAACTACATTTGTTTATCAAATAAAGCTCGATAAGGAGAAAACCTACCTCATGGCTTGTTGCCACCCTTTCAGGGGAACTAACCTGCCAAGGCTGGGCTAGTGCTATACAAAATTTCCAATAAATGGTAAGGGGTTGTGATCGATCTAATACTATTATGAATATATTTGTTAACTAAGCAAGTAAATTGTTCTTTTATGTGTTTCTCTCTTTCTTCTACCCATGGATCTAGTGTGGCAGTACTATATTTGTGTAGCTTTTCCATGGCTCTTGTTATGCCTTGTTGTTTTTTCCAGTTGTAAAAATCTTCGCATCTGTTGTGTCATATTTCTTGTAGATACTTAATGATCTCCTGAGTAAGTTCTTGAAGACATACTTTTCTTGTGTTTTGATTGGGAATTAGTTCATTGATTATCCTGATTGTTTCTTTTAAGATACCTCCTTGAATAACAATTTCTAAATATTGTTTGTAATATAGAACGTTATTGATTGAGTACTTTGATAAAGTGTCTTTAGTTTTGTTGTGTTCACTGAATTTTGTAATAGTCTTTTTTATGATTTCAATAAAAAAATTGCCTGTTGTGTGCCGGTGTGTTTGACAAATAAATGAATGTGTGTTGGATTCTCTTTGGCCACATTTTATGCATCTGTCATCTTTGTACAGTTTGGGTATTCTACTGAAGAGTTTCACTTTCGTGGATAGTTCTCGTTCCATATTAGTAATCTAAATCTTATTTGCTATTGATCGGGCCAGCTGATATAGTGGTTGTTCATCTTAGTTGGCTGTAGGTTGTCTATGGTTGATGGCCAATAAATTTTTTCAATCATAGGATCTTCAAAGTTGTTTCTAGTATGATTTAGGAGTCTCTACTTTGCTAAGTGTATTGCTTTTGTAATGCATTTGGTCAATATCTTGATTGGGATATTAATTATTTGATAGTCCCATTGTGGAATGAGTGTTAGTTGTGGGTTGGTTGTAATGTGTATAATTATCAGTCTGCTGTTTGGAGTCATGCCGTGTATGGGATCAATACTCGTCAGTTTGTCTGCGTCTTTATTGTGCACTATTCCAGAGTGAGCTTTTACATTTTTTAGCTTCATCTTTATATTCTTTTTTCTACATATGTCTTTTATCTGTTGCAGGAGATTTAAGTTCTTTTGTTTTTGAGGGCTTTGATAGGGATTGTGTTCAGTATATTGTTAATACCATTTATGGCTACATTACTATCTGTGTAGATTTTTGCATAACTATATTGTGGAAGGATATTTAATGCTATCAGTATGGCCATTATCTCTGCACGAGTTGAAGATGGGTGTAATATTGTCTGTGCTTGGAATGTGAGCTCCTTTCCCTCATATGTGATAATTTTGAGACCTATTTCCATAAGCCATTTTTTGTTATATTCTTTTATTAATTCATCTGTGTATATGTCAAAGATCAAGTTGTCTTGAATTTTACTGGCTAATTCCGATAGTTCGCTTTTAATTCTGCTGTCAGTGTCAAAGAGTTTGTTTAGAAGTTGGTTGGTGTCTTGTGTTGTTGGTATGAGAATTTCTACCTGGCTACTTGTTGAGTCCATGTCTTGATGGCCTATTAGGTTAGTGAAGTCTGCACTGAGTCTGGAGATACTCTGCACCTGAGTGTGTTGTTCTCAGTATTAAGAATGTCATGCATAGTTACTCTACTATTATGGACTGGGATACAAATTGAGCTTTGTCGGCTTGCTGAGAAGATGCAAGGATAGATGTTTTGGCTGTGGTTATTGATGGCACAACCTGTGCATTCTACTAGGGGAAACTGGTTGTTGATTCTGTTGTAGTGTCTATATTTTGTGACTTGATCGTTCATCTTTCTTTGTTTTCTTCCAATGATAGTTTGATTATTCAATTTTGTGCTAATTCAGTATGGTCTTGCTGTATTTTGATCAGTTGATCTGGTGCACTGTAGGAAGGGTTGGTTGTAGGCTGTTGAGACTGTTCATTCGTGATCTATTTCAGGAGTCTTTCTTTCAAGGTGTGATACCAGGCTGGGGTATGACCTTTTATAGTTTGACGGTTGAGTCTGATTAACTGACACCAGTGTAAGGTCTTTCTCCTGTTGCTATTTAACATTTGATCAATAAAGAGGATGTTGTGCTTTCTTAGGCTTTTTCTGTACTGATTATAGAAGGATGTACTGGTGATTTCTTCAATTAGTGTGTCAGTTTCTGCAATCGTTGTATACTTTCCATTGAGAGTGTTCAGGAATAAAAAGCCATGTTTCCTGAGGAATTATATTATGTCATGAGTAAGATTTATTCCTTGTGATATGAAAGGTGTGTGTATATGGTTCGTTATTGCCTTTGTGAACCAAAATATGTTTTGTAATGATTAGAGTCTTTCCCTTGCTATTTCTCCTGTGATATTATTTGAGTTGATGCGTGATGTCCAATTTTTGACATGTAAGAGTAGCTGTCTATCCCACAAATGCATAATATTGTATTCAGCATCATTGTAAAGCATGCTATTGTGGATTGTATTTGCTAGACCAAGCTTGTATTTGAAGGTGATCATTAGTTTGCGCATTATTTTGTTGTATGTATCTCTAGTTAGGACTATGTCGTTGTATAGATATTCTAGACTGCGCATGAGGACATGATTGATAATGTATTGCATTTGTTTGTCTGTAACTCGTTTTATCCCTAGTACTGTTCGTGTTTTTTAGATCTTTTGTTTGATGAGAGCTTTTTGATAATCTTTCTTGCCTGAGCTGTCATACCAGACTCCTAGTATTCTAACTGGGATTCCTTTTGTGCAGCCGAGAATTCTTTGTCTATCCATCCATATGCCATGTGTATAGTCTTGCTCTTTGCTATTTATTATTATCAGTTGTGATTTGTGAGGATTGACTTTAATATAATTGATGTGGAAGAATTGATCAGCAGTATTAATAATGCACTGTAGCTCTGCTTTGTTGCTTGCAATCCACATGGTATCATCCATGTATACACTAGCTGCAATGTTTATGTATATAGATAACCAGTCTTGGTCTAGGGATTTGCAGGACTTTGTTGTCAAACGGTATTCTTTATATTTGTTACTTATCATTTTGAGAAGTGGGTCATAGAAGATTCGTTATAGCAGAGGTGATATCGTATCTCCTTAATCTATGCCATCTCTTACTGGGTATAGGGTTGATGGACCATGACATGTAAGTACTATGTTCTCCCTATCCTGAAAGATGCAATCTAGGATCTTATCAATTTGTCTGGGATTTGGATTTAGTGCAGTGCCTTTTTTAGCATTTCGATGTTATATGCCTTGGACATGTTCTAACTTAGGATCCATGCTTCTTTGTTCGTCTCCTTGGCATGTTCAATTATATTGCTGAGGATGTGTATTGGGTCTTGTGTACTGTTTCCTGGCAAGGCTGCCTAGTTTAATTCTGATAGAATTTGATGCTCTTTGAAAACTTTGGTCAGTCGGTCAGTCAAGATCTTGGTGAAGATTTTACTTCTTGCATCCAATAGAGTAATTGGTCTAGTTGTGTCGAGGTTGTTCTCCCAATCTTTGGATTTGGGTATTGGATATATGGTTATTTTGCTCTATTCCCTAGGAGTTATGCCTTCATGGATGATCTTGTTAAATATGCTTCTTAGTTCTTCTAAAGCATTTTTTTTAAATGCTTGTATGCACTGTAGGGGATCTGATTTTTGCCTGGTGCAGACTTGTTACTGTGGTTTCTGATTGTTGCCATCAATTCTTCTGTTGTTATTTCTTGAAGCGCACTTAAGTACCAGCTCACTTTAATTGAGAATCTAGCTTCATATTCTTGCTGCCATTGTGGGTGGTGCTCTAGTGCTGATGTATTTCTGGGTAAGGTCTATTCGAAGAAGTGTTGCCTGACTGTTTCTTTAATCTTGTTTGGTTCTGTAATGATTTGAATTTCCCCTTCTTTTTTGATAATCTTGTTTAGGTGAATGCAGTATGTGGGTCTATCTAGTATTCTATTGATCATAGCTTTTTTGTTGCTCTCTAGGAAGACTTGGTGATTTATTGTCCTTTGGATTATGGCTCTGGCTTCTTTTTTTTTTGTGATGTGTTTTGTAATGGTCCTATGTGCGCGGATATATGACTTTAGTATCTCAATCCACTTTGATGAATATCCATCATTTAGCTCTTTTTTGGCTAGCTGTAACTCTGCTGTGATAGTAGGAAAGTGTTTTTGGATGTATTCTGGTATGTCATTCTCTGGTTGCATATTGTTGCCTTGGTTCCTGACCAGTTGTTGTCTTAGGTTTGTTAGAAAAGATTGTAGTTGGAGAAGTGGAGTATCTGGTTCGTTTTCTGCTCTTAGGGACCGCTTTCTTCTGTGTACACATTTCTTTGGGATGTGTTTTTTTGCTGCTTGTATAAGAAGGGAGCTGAAGTGGTTTTATTTCTTATCTATTGAATCTAGACTTACAGATACTTCTCCTAGTCTTGTTTCAACTGTCTGTGAGAATTTCTCCCATTGTTTGTCTTTTGTCAGAGTTCAATTGTATCTATGATTTGGATTGTGTATAGGTATGAGTTTTGGTGTGTCTAGCTTCCATATTTCCAGTTCTGTAATTGTTGGTTTGAGATCGCTATTGATGAGAGGATCAAGCATGTCACTGATATTTGCTTTGTGTGATTGCTAAGTTTCCTTAGGGTTGATCCAAATCTGGTTGAGTCTGCGGCTACTTCCTTGTCCATGCCAGGTGTATTCCCTTTGTGTGGGATTGTGTTTGTGGTATGTATCTTCAAAGCCATTGTATATGAGAGCCTCGATCTGCTTTTCTGATGGATTATGGTTTGTTAATTGTTTTTTGTTACTGGATCTGTCTATGCTGGGGTTGGGTGTGCCATTCATATCTCCCATTACAATGATGTATCAATCCTGTGATGTTGTCTCATTGATCCATTGTTTAAGTGTATTTGTGGTTTGTGCCTGTTCTGTTAATATATCTTGAGCTGGAAAGTAAACACTGATTATTCTGAGTTTCCTTTTACGAGGAAAAGTCAGGTCTGTGGCTATTAATCTCCCATTGAAAGTTTTGTAGCTGTATATGTGTTGTGTGATATCTTTTTTAATCATCATATTTAGGCCGTGTCCTAGTATCTAGGCTTCTTTGTGAGACCAGATTATTTGAAAGTCTGGTTGCTTCCAGTGTTTTGAGTATTGATGTGATCCATTGGTTTCTGTTGTTACGATGATGTCCCATTGCTCCTTGCTACACATGGTGAACCACGTGTTTCTTTTTTGTGTATCCACCAGTTCTTGGATATTTACTGTTGTGAGCTTCCATATTGGTCGATATATATTAGTTGTGTTTATTGCTGGTTGGGTGTTGTCTAAGTTGTTAACACTGTTTGTGTTATTGTTGCTTGTTAATGAAGTTGTGTCTGGTATCCGAGGTGTTTGAAGTAAAGAAGTCTGTTGTGGTTGAGTTTCATTTGATGGTTATTGCTGTGCGGTGATTGGTGTACTTTGCGAGCTTCCCATTAATTATTTGTGGAGTGGTTGGTTCCCTTTGGGATGAGTTCTGAGATTGCATTCAGTGCCCAATTCATGTTTTTGTTTATCCTGCTTATCAATGCATGAATTTGTTGTTGTAGTTATTGTATTTGGGAGTTGGTGTTTTCATTGTGTTGTGAGATTTGTTACTTGTCTTCTGTTGTGATATATATCACTGTTTCTTGTTCTGTTTCCATCTCATCGTGAGTGTTATCTTCTGTGAATTCTAAGTTGTATATTCTTTCATCCAGGTCGATGATGTTTTCTTTATTTCTTCAATTTCCTACTTTATTTCTTCTAGAATTTGAAGGATGTTGGCGAGTGTTGGTTGGTTGTTTTCAAGCTTTCTGTTTATGTGTTGCTGTTGACCTTGTCATGCTGCTTCTGCATATAAACCTGGTCGCATTTGTGTGATAGAAGATGTTTTCATTTGATTTCTGATGATTGAGATGCGTGCTGGTTTGAACTTGTTGTATAATTTACCAAAGTTCACTGCCTGTTCTTTGTTGTATTATTTACATTGCGTATGTCTCTCTTTAATAAGACAGCTTGCTGCTAGGTGTTCATGACTATCACATATTGAGCATAGTTTAGTTTCTATTGGTTGTCATGTAATGGTAGTTTCACCAAGTTGATAGTTCTATTTGATTGCTTCTTCCATGTCTTTCTGGCAGTTAAAACTAAGAACTGCAAATCGTTTTCTCTGATATGATATTCTTCTTAAATTGTAACAGGTTTTCGCTTTGACTTGTTCACAGATAATGCAAAGGTCAAAGGCAGTGGTATTGGGTGGGAGATTCATTAGCTTGGTTGCTATTTGGCCACGTTCTTTTATTTGTTCCACATTCCATTGTGCGTCGAATACTCTGACAGAGTCTGATCTTAAGGGAATACTCCATTTGTTGATCAGTGCTTCTTTGTCTTCTTTATTTGCATATGTGATTGTTGCAGTTTGCTACATTTGTTGGGTTGACAT
Source organism: Acaulospora colombiana (assembly GCA_910592055.1). Lineage (NCBI taxonomy): Eukaryota > Fungi > Glomeromycota > Glomeromycetes > Diversisporales > Acaulosporaceae > Acaulospora > Acaulospora colombiana. Next base: position 8,925 of record CAJVPT010002417.1, read on the forward strand.
TGTGACATTGCTGATTGCCCCATATTTAGCAAAAGACTGTTGTACTTCAATGAACTTTGTGTCTAGGGGGATGTCCCATACTCTGATACACATTTTGTTTTTTAGCATAGGGTTCGTGTATTCTATGATCTCCATGTTTTGATTGTTTATATCTGGCAAGATTGTGTTGCATGCCTCGATTGCTACTTGTTTATCACTAAGAATAGCAATGATGTGTTTCTGATCATTGTTTCACTCGTTGCAGATAGTGAGAAGTCCTTCTGGAGAGTTGAGAGCCTTCGTGAGGTGAGTTGTTTTTTTGTGTTGTTGTTCTGCCAGGAAGTTTTGATGCTGGAATCCCTATCTTGACCCTTTTTCTTCCGTATCTTTGTTCTCTATCAAAGGGAAAGCACGGTCTTAGTCTTGTTATATAATCATCTTCTTTTTGTTTGCCTTTGGAGTTTTCTCTTCTATCCTGAAATATTTCTGACTGTGTTTCATGTTTTTCTTTATCCATATTCACATCTGAGTCAAAAATCTGGTTTTCAGTGTGTGAGTTTGTAGAAGATGTGACTTGGATTTGTTCGCCATTGTTTGTCAAGTTGGTGATGTTTTCTTCAACTTCTTCGCTCCAGTTGGAGGATTCTGGTGTATTAAGTGCTGTTTTATTGCTACTTGGTGTGGTTGCGGTACTGTTTGCCATCTGTGTATCTGGGCTGGGAGTGTTAGAAGTTATGGAAGATTTGATTGTTTCAGTTTGGGTTCTATTTTTTGTATTTTCTTTTGTGGGCTTTGGGTTTGTTTCTTTGTGTAACTTGCTTGTGACACCTCTTGCTAGAGTGTTTTCATTATAGTTGGGCCTCCACTGGGCTGTTCTGTTTTGAAGTTTCCTTTGTGAGGACATCTCTCCATTCACTTTTTCTTTTCTTTTCAAAATTAACATAAAAGAAATTTTTTAAAAAAAAAAGGATCTGTAGGAAAAAGTTTTTTTTTTTTGGCTCATAAACTATTGTATCCATGAGAAATCTCATATTATGATACTATTTTCTTTGTTAATCCTATATGGTATTTGATATTAGTTCAAGTCTAAGGTTGTTTGTTTGAGACAGTTATATATTATTGTTATCCTTACCAATTATTAATTATTGAATAAGATAGTAATATATTCTTTGTTGTCAAATTTCTCACTACATAAGCTAATAATATCTTAGGAGTGTTTAGAGCTTTTGTGATATATATCAGCTTTTAATATATTGTTTTTTCAAGAAGTTTTTTAAATGGGATTCCTAGTTTTAACCTTTTGCACCCATATCTAACATTTCTATTAAAAAGAAAACACAATTATAACTTGTTTATTCTGTTTCTTGTATTCTTGTCTCTTGGGTCATTTCAAAATTGGTATTATTATTTTCTATTATTTCTATTTATCATGAAGCTACTATTAAACTCAATATTGATATTTGTATCTTTTTGATAGTTGTTCCTGCACAGAAGTTGTTACATCAGAATTGGAATGAGTTTCATTTATTAAGTTACAAGTCTGTATCTCATATCAAGCTTGAGTTTGATTCCATGGAGCTTGTTTCTTCGATATGGTCAGTTCATAAGATTTGTATAAGAGCTTCTTCTCTATTGATATATTTTAGGGCATTGTCCTACCACTATTTACTTCTACATAATTGTTAGTTTTGATTTTAGCAAGAACTCATCTCTAGAAATTTTTGTTGATCTTTAAACCAATGTTCTCTGGTTTTTGAGTACAAAGTCTCTAGATTTAATGTGTCTTCTAACCAGATCTCTTTATTATAGTTCAACTGGGTAAGATTATTTAAGCTCTGGAGAAACCTTATTATAGAAATGTTTCTTTTATTTGTTTTCATATAACTGTATTTGCTATGCTACTATCAAACAGAAAAGTATTTACTGTTAACAATTACTTTAAATAATAAATTTTTTTATTATATATAATATTAAAGATATTAATATCTTTACAAATCTATAAAAATTACATAAATTTATTAAATAGTTTAATTATAGATATTATTTATATTATTGAAATCAAATTGACTAACAAAACAGTTGACTTTACTTTTAATTTATAAATAATATACAAATTTTTTATAGCTATAATAATATAAAGTCTAAAAATCTGGAGTGCACTTTTTATTTTATTATTATTATTTTTTTTTAAAAAAAAAAATGCAACAGGTCTACTTTATTAATTTTAGTGCAGTACATATTACTTGAATTAATACTAGATTATCTATTAACTCTTTTATTTATGTTTACTTCATACTAATTTAGTAAAAAGCCAATTGATTTTTTGAAAATCCCTTTTGACTTGTTGCTCCCAGCTAGGAACTAATATGTTTAGGCTCTATTAGCACTGATATGAAGGATTTGAAAGATGTTATATAGTTCTTTCAGTATGTTATCTATTGTGTTATATGTATTGATACTTTATATTTATAAAATAGCAAAAAAGCTTAAATCTATAAAAAAATAGAAGGTTAAATAATAGAAGCTGATTTCTTATTAAAAGAAATTTATCAAGTTCATCTATTTTCAAAGAAAATCAAAAACAGATGTTTATAACAATTATTTTAGAACAAAATATTAGACAAAGAAAAAAAAATACTTTAAAATTATAGTTGTGAAAGGCTTTGATAGTATAGTTAATTCAATAGTAGATTGGCTACCATGCAATAGAAAACTTCAATATACAAAAAAACTAAAATAGGGTTCTTAATTTTCTAGAAACTGGAATTATATAAATATTCAAAATATATATAAAGAAAACAATTATTTTTACATATATAAACAAAAGCTTGTATAGTAAAATTGACTATATTTAGATATTATCTGATATTACTCTAAACAATATTCATAATTTCAAAAATATTCTAGTAATAACATTATTAGATAGTGACTATATACTATTAGTAACAAGATTAATAATAGAAAGTTACTATTAAATCGAGTTTAAAAATAGTAAAAAACATAAAAAAAGAAAGTTACTGATTCAGTTAACTCAACAATAGAACAAAAAAAAAATTTTAAACATTGGGAAGAACTTTGGCTTTCTGAATTTGATATATAGTTTTTTTCTTATAGATCAAAAAATGATCCATAAGAATCTAATAATATTTGACACCAGTTTAAATACTGATTATCAAAGATATATACAAATACTATAATAAAAAAGAATCATTTTACTTCTAATAAAAAAACTATATCAAAATCAATAATTCTAAGAAAAAACTTTAATGTTTATAAAGAAGTCAACAAAATTCATTTCCTTTTAAAAAAAGTATAGATAAGTTAAAATTTAATAACTTTAAAAAATATAGAAAAAGCTATTTATAACTTATAAGATCTATCTATATAAAAAGATTCTTGATGAAAAATATATTACCTCTCATAGATATAAAAAATTTTCAGAGAAACTTAATATTATTATTGCTATAATACATATCCTTAGAATTATTTTTTTTATAACTGGCACAATCTTGTCTTATTATTGATTTGAAATACATTTATATAGAATAGCTATCACTAAGATATAGAAATATAGCTTTAGTAATAATAAAACTCAATAGACTATAAACTACCTTGTGGCTTGTTGCCCTTTCTTTAAAAAATAAAAACAAATATGTCAAAATTATACTAGTTATTGGGTGGAATAATAATAATATAAAAATATTAGTATTATATTTTATGTATGCATTTATATAGCTATTTACAATCCTAATCAAACTTGTCAGATATCTTTATTTTAATATATGGGCTAAGAACTCTTTTTTATATTGTTATTTATCTTTGATGTATTTGGTTCATCTTGCTATCTTGCTTGTAAATAAACTTTTGACTTATGTATAGAATTTCTTATAGCTAATAATGAATCCCTAAAGTATTTAGCACATAAAATTTCATAGATAACTTATATCCCTTTTTGAGAAACAAAATTTATAACTCTTCACTTTAATAGAGACAAAAGTAGAAAATACTATAATTTATTGATTTGGATAATTGTAGATAGTTTTTTTATAGTCATTAATTTAAAAATTTTAATGTTTCCGAGTAAGGGACATTTGATTTTTATCTCTGTTTCTCTCTTTAGAGATTCATCTTTATTTATAACATGCCTTTTATATATTATGTAGAAGTTTTTTCCATTTCTTTATTGTGTTAAAAATGGACCTGATGATCTTTTTATGGCTTAATATTATTATGTTGAGTGTCTTTGATATTTCTCTTGTGACTTAAAACATTATTCTCATTTTGTATTTTCTTAAATCTTATATTTATTTATCTTTTTTATTAGAAAAGAAGGAAGATACTATATATTTATATCCTTTTACTTGATTAATAATATAGAAATTAATGATGAAACTCTTTCTCACTTGCATCAAATTCTGAAAAATTTCTTTTATAGTAACAACTCAAAACATAAAAGAAAAAACAAAATGCTCGCAACGAGCAACCACTACCAACATGTCATGGAAGTCGACCAGGGCAAGAGACCCAACAGTTAGCTATACAGGAGAAAGAATTATCACAGGCAGTAATAAAATTTCCAAACCGCTCCTAAAAACCAAACTTGCAAGTAAATTTAGTTCTCTAATTGGCACCAAGAAAAACCATACAGTGACTGAAAAAGAGGAAGCGAAGAAAATATCAGAGATTCCCTTGATCAATGCACAAACTACAGACATCCCAGAGCTTGAAATAATAGAAGAAGATAAAGACCTGGACCAAGAGATGAATATCTCAATCACCCCATCGCCAATAGAAGAAAGAGAAACTGAGACAAGATTATAGTACCCATTGACAATAACCTCAGCAACATCAATGATAAGAGAGGAAAAAAAGAACCCAAAGAATAACAACGACATTACCTTGAACAATTTCAGTTATAACAATACCCCCAAGAAGACAGTAGGAGGAACAAAACAAGTAGGAATCAAGAGAACGGAAACACCCTTCATCCATAACAGGTCTTCATTGAGCAAAAAAGCAGTACCGGGAACCTCTTCAGAGGAAAAATTTAACCATATTCATAGCAAACTGGGGCATTTAACTACCCTGAAACACATCTACTTTGAAGAACCTATTGGAACTCCGATGATTACAGCCATCTTTAACAACTACTATGAGGTAATTACTGTATATGAGATCCAGATCACCAATAATGAAATCACCTATTTTAGGCTTGCACCAGAAATCAGTACCACTGAAAGCAAAACTTGTTTTATCAGAGTTTGGGATATCTCCAACCACTTTCAAAAAAAGAACATCACTAGTCTTTTACAGAACAAAACACAAATTGTGTACATTACGTAAAATCTGGTATAATTTAGTTTAAAACAACAACTGCATATGAAAAACAAGTCCAAAAATGGATCATCTATAAAGATACTTTTTGTATAAAGACCTTTTTATTGGTCAGAACCCATATCATAAGAGAAAAAAGGAACCAATACAGTGCTACACTAACAAACTTACCATGGGAAACCTCTGTGAAAGAACTTAGAGAAATAATCGAACAAACAAAGGCCAAAGCAGCCTAAATTTCTTTAAACAATGGAAATCAAAACAAAAGGTTTGCTATCTTGTACTACAAGAACGAACAAAATTTAAGCAGGGCAAAAAGAATAGACCTTCATATCCAAGACACGAAACTAACTTGGGTAACAAAAACAATTAAGCTATGTTTTGGCTGTGGAGCCCACAATAATGAACACACTTAATGTGTGACAGCAAGAGAAAGTACAATGCAAAAAGACAGAACCAATAGGTTCAGACAATCAAGATTAGGAACCAACAGAAGAGATCCTTTCTTCGTCCAACAAGAGAGAAGATTTACAGCTAAGACCCCTACTACAGGATGCACATATGCTAGTGTCACTAGGGGTATCCATTCATCAACAGACATAGACAAAATTCTCAAAATCCTCAAAAAATTACAAGTGGACATGCAAGCAATCAAACATCAAGTACACATGCTGGATAGAAGAATCTCAACAATTGAAGAAAGTTCTCACATTAAAGTCAAAGGACCAGCAATTATGGACTCCTCCATACAAAATGAGCCATCTCTAGAGAGCTCGAACTTTATAACCCTATCGCTCAAAAGGATAGACATCAAACAGCAGCAGGAAATAATAAATGAAAGAATTAATCAGATGGAATTCGCGATGGCATCTACCATGAAAGAAATGAAGGATTGCCTGGATACATCTATAAATGGAGCAAACCATACTGAACTGACTTCCTCCTTCCTTCTCAATCATTATGATTAGGAAACATCCAGAGAACAGAGCCCACAATGGGCAACACGAAGAAATAAATAAAACCAACAAATCACACAAGATTTGGAAAATAGGAACTCCAAATGTAAGAGGAATCAACACTAAAGCAGACAAGTTAGCTGTCTTAGAATACAGTCAAGAACAACAAATGAACATTTTGGGAATTACAGAGACCTGGCTTCCAGGAAATCAAAAATGGTGTAACGAAGGAGAAAAGTATCAAATCTGATTAACAACACCAACACACCAATCATACGAAACTGGAGTAAGCATATTAATCAAGCAGGAATGGACCACACACTTTTTCAGATTAGAGAAATGCATCAACTGAGATCTTTCAATAGACCTGGCCTTTAGAGAACAAAACATTACAGAATCATTACTCTTTACAACACATTGAACATATCAAACAAACAAGACAGAAACAAACTCCTACAGTAGTGTAAAGCACAAATCAGCAAAGCCAAAAGCAACAACATATATATCATAGTAATAGATGATTTCAAAGAAATAGTAGACTACCAACTAGATCACATATCAGGAAAAATCAAAGAAAACAAGCCTCGACACATAATCAATATACTGGAGGCATATAATATGGTGGACAAATATCGATAAGTCCACCCCAGGGAAACAAGCTACACATACAATAGACCCAAATCAAACTATGGTAGCAGACTTGACTATATATGGGTATCAGATCCACTATAGCCAAATATTATTAAAGTTGAGTACCTAGAGATAGACACAGTGATCAAGAGTGACCATAAAATAGTTATCACTTACCTCAGTAAATCATACACCACATGGAACAAATTAGCAAACAGAAAAAACAACAAGCAAAACAAAATTGACTATATCAACTCGAGTTCCAAACAATGGGCAAAGTTTACAAAAACAATGGAGGAAAAGTTGGAGACCTTTCTCAAAGGCAATAGTAAGACAGTAGAGGAAACATGTAAACATTTCAAAGAATTAATAAAGTCAGCAGCAAAGGCCTCCTTAAAAAAGAAATATAGAAAGAGAAACACTGAAACAATACACAAGTCCAGGTACAAGAAAATCATGTAAAGATTGCTCAAAATAGGCAACCTCCAAAGGAAGTACACTACATGGCTAATAAATTCAAACTCACATTTATATACTTTTGAGATACAGATCTCAGAATTAGTAAAGGAAATTAATACACCAAACATACTGTTAATGAGCCTCCACTATTTCAGAAAGCCATAGTAGGTAGAAAAGATGAGTTGCAAAAATGGTTATCAGAGACAAAAGAACTCTGAAAAATAGAAACCAAGATAGCAAAAGTCACGATCGAAAAAGAAAAAGGAAAGAGGATACAAAGACATATTGAATAGAGATATAAAGATCTAGAGAAACATCTAAAGAAAATAATCAACAGTATTTTGAAATAACATCCTAGAGTAATTAATACATAGAGACTCATAGAACGGAAAGCAGCAGACAAAATTGAAATGATCACAGATCCAACAATGATCAAAAACAAAATACGGGAACACTACTAGGAATGGACAAATCCAGACGGATCCTGAACATAAAAGATTTTCCACACTGGACAAAGCAATACAGACCCAAGGAAACAATCCAGGCAAGCTGGTTTAGCAATGTATTGACTCCAATAGACACATCAGAGATAAGAAATGCAATAAAAGGAAAGAAGAAGTACAGTGCCCAGGTCTTTCAGAAATTCCATATATACATCTTAAAAATCTGGGGAAAAAGGGGCTAGAACTCTTAGAGAGCCTCTTTAATGAAATTTTAAAAACTGGTAAAGTCCCAGAAAACTGGAAAAAAGAAAATGTGTACCCAATATCAAAGCCCAAGGACTAGATGGGGGATATCAACATCACCCAACCCATCACGCTACTTGAAACAATAAGGAAAGTTTTTATGAGTGTCCTAAACACAAGACTCACAACTGTCTACACCAAACACGAGATCTTGTGCACCAATAATTGGGCAGGTTTACCAGAAGGAAGCACTCAGGAACCAATCCATATGCTAACAACATCATGAAGAAAGCGAGAGAATACAAGAAAGAGACCTGGATCTTCAACAAAGCATATGACTTAATAAAAAAGAAATGCTAGTCCAGGTCCTCAAAAGAATTCGAATACCAGACAAGATAATCGAGATACTCAATGATATATTGAAAGCAGAAATAATGGAATAATCATAGCACACAGTCTCACTGTAAAATATCAGGTCCACAATAGAATAGATCAAAAAGACATCATCTTTTTGTTCCTCTGACGAGTATACTACAATCCTTTCTTGCAAGAAATTTAAGACAAAACATTGGATACACAATGAAAACAAAAGTTATCTTAGACCTGACCAAAACTCTTTCCCGTTCACCTGTGGCACAGTAGAATTGGAAAAAGCGAACAACATGAGCAGAACAACTAGGAGTGCAAACTCCAACTTTAGGCCTAACTACAACAAAAATAGTATGTCCAAGGGTAAGGCCGACCCTATCAGGAAAGAAACTTCACCAACACAGGCAAAGAAACCCAGACTC
>CAJVPT010002418.1:0-17757 GCA_910592055.1 Acaulospora colombiana
TTTTTTAATATGGTTCCAAACTGAACTATTTGGTCTACCAAATTTGCCTGAAGAAGAAGACATCTTTAAAAAATTTTATTTTAAAAAAAAGAGGACAAAAACGAATAAAATCTCATATTACTATAAATAAATATATAATAATTAATCAAGAATTTTTTGAAGTAGATCTTTTGGTCAAAATTTATACATTATGTTCTTACTTTCAGTTATCAAATTACTTATGTCCTTACTTTTGGTTATCAAATTACTTATGTCCTTACTTTTGGTTATCAAATTGACTTTCGGTTATAAAATTGACTTTCAGTTATAAAAAATTGACTTTTGATTATAAAAAATTGCTGATCAGTAATAAATTGACTATCAACTATAAAAATCGATCAATAATAAATTGACTATTGATTATAAAAATTTGACTTTCAGTTATATAATTATGTTCTCTAACCTAAAGTCTAGAGAAGACATAAATCCTTTTCAGTTATATAATTATGTTCTCTAACCTAAAGTCTGGGAGGACATAAATCCTTTTCGGTTATAAAACTTTCAGTTATAGGACATAATATTAGACTTTAGGGACTCATCTTTAGCCCAGGCACTTAACATTTCAAGGATTCACTAGGGACTACCATTTTTTTTTTTAATTCAAGGGACATTTGTTTCTGTTATATATTTTTTAGAGTATAATTGGTTCTTTGTGATGAGGATATATTTGAATCTTGTATAATGTACTTGCTATATTCAGTTTTTCTTCAAAAGCTAGATTAATTGATGCTTCAATCTTTATACGGTCTAATATAGAGTCCTGGTAATCATTATGTGTTTTGCAGCAGCTTAAGTCTTCCAGTGATTATTCTTAATCACTCTTCAAAGATGATCTATAGAGATTTTCCTTAATCAAACAAGACTTTAGGTTTCTCCCAAATGTATCTACTCTTGTGGTTCCTATTATAAGTACTTTGCTTTTTCACAATCCAAAACCAAACTAGTCCTATCTCTTTGGTAACTTTCTTGACTAATATAGATGACTGAAGTTTTCCAATACCTCCTATAAGTATAGTAATTTGAGAAGAGATAAATTTTTCATTAGACTGATAGGATTTTGAGATGATAATTATCATTCTTGATGTTCTTTTGATAGCTTCACATATTCCAGGTAGCATGAGCATCATAGCTTCTTTTGTCCTAGTGCTAAAACTGACTGAGATCTGTGTGACCTATTTATTATACCATGATTGGATGGTGATATTTGATAGGTCAGATATGTGCAAGAGCACATGTGACTGATAAGCATATATCCTATACAATATGACTTATATTGTATTACTGTTTTTGAGTAGAATTGAACTGGTAACTCATGGATAATAACCTGAAAATACACCCATTGCACTATTGATCCACAGGTTTAATATATACTATATATATATACTGTATATTATTATTATTATTATTATTTTAATCAAGAAAATAATTCTTTCCATTGATCTTTTAACTATATACAAGAAAGATATTCACAAGAAGTTTTTATTATTCTTTATTAATAAAGTCTTTCTACTTCCTTAAACCAATTTGAAGCTTGTCTTTAAGAGTAACTATTATCCTCTTATACTTATTTACAAATTTCTTTGAATAAAAGCTTGGACCTCTGGTAACTTGAATAGACTTAAGCATATATTTTCTTTACTAAAAGCAAAAAGGTTCTAAGAAGTAAAAGAACTAACTTGTGAAGTGTCACCTTTTAAAGCTAAATACAATATAAATATAAAGGTTTTCTGGATAGAAAAATACTTATTATTTATCATTTTACATATTGTTTCTTACTCTCTTAGAGCATTTATAGTTTTTTGAAAGAATTTTGCTATTTCAATTTGATTCTGAATTTCTGGTAGTACAATGTTACATAGCTTCTGATTGATTGATATGAAAAACATTGATAGCAAGATATAAACAAGGTTCTATTGACCATACTCATGTGTTCTGATAATGTATTAATAAAATGAAAAAAAATCAATTGATGCAAAATTCTTTACTTTTTCAAATAAAGTATAACTAAAGCAAAGAGATCATAAAATTATTAGGATAGACACTAAATTTTCTAAATGATAAAAATATGATTATTTGTTCAAACCAAGGTCTTCAACTTCTTATTATCCCGGTCAGGCTAAGTACACAAAGAAGATTATTTTCTTATCTCAGTTAGGCAATAAGACTGAAAAGTAGAAGATTGTGAACTATTGCTCTTCTCTAGAATTGAGAATGCATTTTCTAGATATTGTATAATAATATTATAATCAACAAGAATTTCATTGCTCTTTTGGAACTCTTCTATTATTATAAGATAAAAAGATTCTTGAGGAACAACTTTTTGAACAATAGAAGATATATACTAATAAAATTTCTTTAACTTGATGTGACTACTAGAAGGTATTAATAGTTATACAATATGACTGAAAGGTTATATAAGAGCCTGAAATTCATTATAAGCAATTAAAGATTGCATATATGAATAAAAAATCAATACCAAAAGAAAAGAAGCAACAAGCAAGACATTGGATATGAGTAGTCAATAAGTACCTCAAATGGTCACAAAAAAATAATCATGATCATAAATGGATAAGTTTCTCAAATAGTTAGAAAGAAAAAGAATATTCTAAAAGGATTAACTCTTAATAAAAGGAGGTCTTTAGTAGAGATTCTTTGAAAAACATGAAGTAGTTTTATTTTATTTTTTTATTTTTTTCTTCATATACTGTATATATAATTGTATATTTTTAAATATAATCCTTCCTTTTATTTTTCCTTTTCCCTATTGGAGTTTTCAAAAATCAGTTCCTTAGAGGATAATCAATAGCAGTAACCTATTAGCAATAATAGATAAGTTAGAAAAGTTTTTATCCAAAACTTAATCCAGAATGAAATATTGTCTTCAAGGTTGCACTTAGAGATTAAAGCTTATTTGAGAATTGTAAATTTATGACAAGTGAGTCAACATAAAATTTAGTTTAGCCATGATATATTTATCCAATATATTATAAACAGTTTTGTTATTTATAATTAATAAACACATTATATTAACCTAACCAAAAGTATAAAAAAAAAATTATTTTTTTAATCAGGATTACAAAGATCCAGTTTATTGAGATTTGTAGAAGAGTTACATTTTTTATATATATTATTTAAAACTTAGAGCTATTTTAAATTTCTACAGTTATATAATATACCTATTATTTCTAATAATATTACTATAAATCTATTTACTAGTATTTTTCAATAAATCCTTATAGCTTGTTATTGGAGAAAATCCAGCTTTCCTCTCTATGCTCAAAACTTCTATCTATTGAAGTTCTTGAGTTTTCTTTATTATATCTCATCTTGCTAAGTATTCTTTTTACAATATTTATTACAGTATATCTATAAAATATCTATATAAAATCTTAGATGATATCTTATTTTACTAGACTACTCTTTTTATATAACTTATTATAGTCTGCCTATGAAGTAACCATGTGAAATCTTAGATAAAAACCTTTTCAATAGTATCTTTCTTTTAACTAATATACCTAGGATATTCTATTAATTCTTGTATTATGGTTTTATAAATCTTTAACTTATCTATCAAAGCTTGAGAAGACCTATTTTGTAATGAGGTAGCTGCAACTCTAAAACTAGTTGAAGCATTTTGTGATCTTTAGATGTCTGTAATCAGAAGAGATCTTGATCAGAGATGGTTAGATCATTATTATAAGATGGATAGTATCTTCTTGTATCACTTAGGTATGGATAATATTGCTTTATAGTAATATTGAACTTAAAAATAGTACTTGGTATTTAGAAACACTACTACTGTACTATTGATTCATAAGTTTATATACAGTATATATTATATTTTAATATCAACTTTATTTTTTAATATTTTATTATTATTAAAAATTTTCTTATATTATAAAATTTTGAGTTTTAAATAATTTTAAATAAATTTTTTTTTTTTTAGATATTAACTCATCTATATACTATAACAACATTTATTATAATAAAGATTATATTTAAGGATAACCAAAATAAATAATTATCCATACTGTTTAAGAATTTATAGTTTATTTAATAGTATAGAGAGTCAATTATTTATATCTTATTCAATTAAAATAGAATAACTATATAATCATTTAGTATATATATATACTTTTTTTTATGATAATAAATTAATTAGACAATAAATTTATAAATATCTAAATCTAATAAGTCATAATACTCTTTAGGTCCTAAGCTCACTAAGCTTAGATCCATCAAGTGGCTTATTGCCATTTTCTAAAGAGAAAAGCTAATATGTCAAGGATTTACCTAAGATATTCAATACTGCTGATATTAAAGATCACTTATATAAAGTAAAACCTTAACTTTATTAATACTAAAATAAAAAAATTTAAAAAAAGGAAGGATATATATAGATCTTGTCTTATAGATATTGATTATTGATAATAGTATTATTAATTTATAATGAAAAAGATGATATAATAAAATCTTTTAAAAAAATAATACTCAAGTTATTTAAATTATATTTGTTAAATAAGAAATAAGAGGATTATTGTTTATTCAATATATTCTATTATAGCTTGCTTTTTTTTAATAGTTTTTTTTTTTTAACCTACAGTCAGATCATTATGGCATATCTTTATTGTATATATGCTAGGTATTTACAAATTGTTGTGACTTTTGCATACTGACTCACTCGTCAGCAAAAAGCTATTTCTCTAAATATAACCTAGAAAGTGATATTTTACTTCTTTACTAATTTGAATAATTCCTCTAATTAATAAAATCATTGCCTATGGGTTATTACTATAAATTATTCTAAGTTTTGTCTGCAGTTAAAAACCAAACCATTTTATTCTGTGATAAATCCAATTCTTAATAATTGCCATATACTTGTTTTCTTCTATTTCTTTGATATTCTTTAGATTGAAATTCTCTGAAGGTAATGGCAATTCTTTTTGGTCCTATTCGATCTATTTGTCAGGTTTGAGCTTGAATCTCTTGTTTTTTTGTCCTCTTCTATAATATTTTGCTTTTTTTCCCATTCTATAACTTTGGCATAGCAAGTATTCCAAATCTCCTTTTTAAAATTTGCTCTCATATTTTAACAGAGTTTACTGATTATATCCTATGTATTTGCTGGTAGGATCTTGAACTGCTCTTTGAGATACTTCTTTAAGGAGGTAGTCTTGCTTTTTTCTATATCCACAGATGGTATTGAAAAAGCCTCTGTCAGATTTCTGAATCTTTTTTAACTATTTGTCTATTCAGTCACTTATTTTAGGTTGAACTTCTTTCTTATCTTTAATTTCTTTACTGATAAGTTTATTGATCTTTTCATTGCCTTCTGCCATAAGTTCTTATGAGTTTTTCTAGAGGCTAGATATTCAAAAAGATGTTCTAGTGTCTCTTCTTGAAGTTCGTATATTGGGTAAGTGGTTGTGATATACATATCTGGTTTTCACTTCTTAAGTATCTATATGTCTAAAAGTTTATTATAAGTTAAGTTAATTAGGAAGCTTTTGTCTTTATTAATTTTGAAAGAGATATCGAAGGTATTAATTGGATTGAATTGGTTTTAAAAGGTTGGCCAGTCTATAATTTTATCATTTTGAATTCAAAGATTCTAAATCCATTTCTGTATTATTTAGTTTAGTCTAATCTTTTTCTTATTGAATATTTTAATGAAATCTCTGATACCAATTTCTATTGTATATTCTCCCCATACTGCTATTGTGAGAACTCTTCCTAGCTCTGGTGGCTGATATCAAATTATTGAGTTCTCCTGCCTGGCCTATTTGACAAGTAGGTCTACTTGATTGTTGAATCTGTTGATTCTGTGGACTTTAACCTTTAGAATTTCCAGATTCAGATCTTCATTCTTTACTAAGTTCTTGATCTTATTTCAAAGTGATTAGTTAGTAATCTTTGTCCATCTTCTTATAGATGTCTCTATTTGTAAGCAGATGAATTTTCATACTTTGACTGTAGTATTGCAGTTAGTGTAAATTGTAACTATTGTGTTTTGTAGTGCTGTATACAGTATAGTGAAAATAGCTAATATTTCAGCCTTGATTGATAATGGCCATGTGAATGCTCCTGCTAAGAACTGTTTAACTATTTTGTCTTTCTCTATTATGATTCAAACCAAATTTATTTCGAATTCACAATTTGTCATCCCTTTTTTATAAGAGCTATCTATATAGAATGTAAGTTGATCAGCTATATTCTTTTTGTTATATCTCAAGATACTCTTAAGAGCATCTCTGAGTTCTTTTGTTTGTATGGCTTTTTTTATTAGTGTAATATCCCAGTCTTCCACTTAAATTTCTATTTCAACTGATCTGGAAGTTGGTAGAGCCATTATTTGCTAAAATGCATTTGTCTGCCAGTTTGTAGGATTTCCTGGTAGAAGAATTTGTTTTCTTTTTCTTAGATTATTATATTGATTAAGCTATGGAAGAAAGTGGATCTATGACAGTACTACTTCTAATGGCTGCTTTGTGTTGTTTGATTGAAGATAAGTATTATTGTTAGTAGAATTGTATACTAGCTGATATGGAGTAAAATAAGTTTTGTTGTCTATGAATGCTATTTTTTCCCATGTATCTGTTGAAGTATTAGTCTGGACTATCCAATAAATCTTTCCTCTATCTGAGTTTGTTGAAATACCTCAGTTTGCATATTGTAAACTATTCATTCAAGCCCATATAAAGAGTTTTATAGAAAATCTTGATTTACTATTGTTTTTCCTTTACTTTTTTGTATTAGGAGGAAACTGGTCCCTTGCATTTGCTATAGAAAATTTGAACTGCTCTTCATTTCTTAAGTGTCATTGTGATAGTATTGATGAGCTGATCTAGAAATATAATCTTGTGTTTTTGTAGTGATGAAATGGCTTTTCCATATTCTCTATTCTCTTGCAGTATAGATTTAATTGATAAGATATCTTCTTGATAATCAAATATATTTTTCTATTTTCAATTTTGAAAAGTAACTTGCATGCTTTTTGCCAAAGCCAGTGTCATGGCTATCAGGTTTCCTTTTGTCAGCTTGTAAGAGTTGATTAGATTGCTTAGGATATTATCTGGCTCCCAAAATTTGATTTGGTTTTGTTTCAGTTTGATTATAGTAGCAATATCAAAGGTTTTATTATTGTTAAGTTGACAGAAAAGTGCAGTTATGTAACTTTCTAGCTATATTTCTCAAATACTTTTGAGGCTGTATATTTCTTTGTTATGAATACAACTGTTTGAAATCATTTCACAGACTAGGGCCTTATTCTTGAATACTTTCCTAAACATAGCTGTGAGATCATTGCATGTTTTTTTACTCAAGTGCATGTGTTATATTCTATATTTGATTCTTAGAATCAGGACCCTATTGATAACATATAAAGCATGTTTTTTTGTCAACTTCTTCTTGATTATTGCCTGGACTATTGTCCTAATCTCTGATTTTATAAGACTGTTAGTATTTTAATTTTTTTGTTTCAGTCCTAGCCAAATACCAAGAAAACTAGCCTGGTTTTTTTATTGATTTTATGGACTATAGTATTCTCTGTTCCAGCCTGAACAGTCTCAAAGACTTGTGGGTTTCAGTTAATAGTAAGGAGAATTAACTTTTCTGCATTGATCTGAGAGTTATTTGCTATATAGAACTTTTTTGTTTCTTTCGGGATCTTTTCCAGGTCTTCTATAGATTTGACAATTCAGGTTATGTCATCCATGTAAGCAATTACTGCCTGCCTTAAGAAGAGCTGTATCTTCTCTTCAGGTTTACTAAAGTTGAGAGACCATCTACTTCTATAGAATAATCCAGGTTGCTATTGTTTTGAATCTTGCATAAAAATGAATCGTAAAAGATTTTTCATAATAATAGAGAGACTATTTCTCTTTTATCTATCCTATCCTCTGTCACTATTGGATTAAATAGTCCATTGGAAAGGATAATGCTACAGCTTCTGTCTTTGAAGAGATATATTATGAGTTTTTTAATGGATGTAGGAATTCAAATTCAATCCATGATCTTTTCAAGCATATACAAGGATATTGTGTCATATACCTTTGCAGTATCTTGAAATAGGATTCATAGTTCTTTTTTTTTTTCCCTAGTCTCTTCACAAATGTTGTTCAACAGGTAAATAGGCTCTGCTATACTTTCTTTCTATAGCCTGGTAAAGTTTAGTTTTTTTAAGATTTTATATTGCTTGCAAATAGCTAATAAGCAGTTGATAAGGATCTTGGTAAAGCATTTTTGAGCTGTTTCCAAAAAGACGATGGATCTTGTATTGCTCAGATCATATTTTTAAGCTTGGGTTTGAAAATGGAATATATATTACTGCTTTTTTATTTCTTAGGTATTTGACTTGTGCTTAAAACTTTATTAAAAAGAAGATATAAAGCTCCTTTTCCTTTGATTCCTAAATGTTTGAGCATTTCGTAATTGATGTATGAGGGGCTGATAGCCTTGTTGTTTGAAAGAGATTGCAAAGTAGCTTCAAGCTCTTCTACTTTGATTTCTTCTATTAAAGGTGAATATTATGTTGAGTCGATCCATTCTTTGGGTTGATATTATTTTTTTCAGGAGAGGTCTAAGTTTTCAAAGTTGGCATTTCTCTTTTTGAATGCCCTTTTGTGATATTCTTTAACCTTGCTTCTGATGATTTAAGGGTTGGTAGCAATGTATTCTTTCCCTTCCTAATTTGTGATTAGTATCCAATTTAATGTAATTCTTAGTTTTTTATGGTTTAAGACTAAGCCTAGTATTCACTTCTGGTTAGATCTAGAATCATTACATCTGTTATCCAGAGCCTCCTTGATTTGGTTTCTAATATGAAGACTTTCTTTTTTCTTGCATATCATTTTGAGTGTATGTTCTATCTTAGTTATTTTTCTCAATTGCTCTGGAATCTCTTCTTGCAACTGGGAGGTGCTAGTTCTTCATCAAGGAATTTATAAGTGCCTTGTAGATTTTGAATGGTCTTCTCTATATTTTCCATACCTTTTATGATCTTTATATCCCAGTTAACTTGGATTTTTTTTAGAAGAAAGTGGATCTTATTGGTTTTTTTGTAGGCTTTGAAATCCTTCTTTGAAATTACTGATCCTATTTTAACTTCTTTTCTTCTGCTAGAAGTGGAGTAGATTTTTTTCTTCTTGAGGCACTTGTATGTACTCTTAATGATTATGGTTTTAAGTTCTTGCCAGACCTTTTTGAGTTCTTGAGAACTGTTCTCAATTTCATACCAAGAAATCTGTGCATCAATTTCTAGAAGCTTGCATTCTATACAGAGTTTGAATTTCTCTTATTGTTCTATAATAGAGTTGTCTGGATTTGATATTTTTTTTACCTTTTATTCTATCTTACTCTTGTATCTGGTTTTTGAGCAAATTGTTTATTGTCATTCTTATTAATAACAGGGTATAGTCACTACCTAATAATGTCTCTACTAGAATGTTTTTGAACTTATATATATTATTTAGACTAATTTTTGGTAGTATTCAGATATAGTTGATTCTATTGTGTTCTGAGTTATTTGCCCATGTGAAGATGGTATTCCTTTTTTCTTTCCAAGAGTTTTGGACATCTATATAATTCCAGTCTTCTAGAAAATTGAAGAGACCTATTTTAGCTTTTCTATATCTTGGGGATATTTTATCTATAGGTGGTGATCGATTCATTATTGGGTTGATAACTGTATTAAAGTCATTCATGATTATGACTTTGAAGTGGTTTCTTTGCTTATCTAGAACCTTGTTTTGAAGTAACTATTGTAACCATCTACTTTCAGCTTTTCCAAATGGCAAATATACTTAGCAGATACAGAGTTTGTTTTTTGTTAATAGGAAATTGGTTCCTATTATATGTTCTTTATTCTTTCAATTGATTTCAGCTTTTTTGGATATTTTTTTTAATGAGAAACCCTACTCCAAACCTTTTGGGTTTTTCACTATTACAGCTATAAAAGAATTTATGTGTTTGCTATAGATTAAAAGCAAAGTCCACTGTTTCTTCTATTAGTTTAGTTTCACGTATTTCTAGAATATCTATATCAAGATCTTATATGAATCTAAATAGTCTTTGTTGCTCAAGACTAGTATTAATGCCTCCAATATTACATGATCTAATAGTAATAGTATTGTCTAGTGTAGAGTTGTCAATGGTATAGTTCTTATATAGTATTCATTTTTTATCTAGTTTGTTAATAATATTCTTTTTAATTATATTAATAAATTCATCAAGTAGTGTGATGTATATTGTGCTAGAAAGAATTGTATTGGTTTCTATTATTGTTTCTATAGTCGCTTCTTTCTTTCAAGATGAGCTTGATTTCTCTTGTGGATCAGACTCTCTCCTGATGTACTTTGATTAGACTGGTGCTTTTTAGGAATGATTATTTCATTGCCTTTCTCTTACCCTGTTTTGGTTACTTGTTTTCTTCTCAATTATGTTTATTCTAATATTTAATTGCTTAAGATTATTTAGGATCTGACACAAGGAATCTTAATCACTTTCACTTTTCAGATAAGAGTTTGTAATCTATTATGCAAACTTCTTCTTCTGTTATAGTCATTAATTGACTCTTTGTTATTACCAGTAGTGAAGCATCTAGAGGTATCTGATGTCCCAGTCATATATTTGCTGCCTTGAAAGTTATATCTTCTTCCTTTTGCCTTTTTTACTAGGTCTGTTCTTTTTTTAGAGTCACTTTTAATTTCTAAGCCATCCTCAAATATTGTATGCTAGTTTGCTCTGTTATTGCTTCTGATATCAGTTTGGTCCAGTTGTCTTGAGCACAGTTTGATATGTGTTGTTTCAGGATAAGCTTTCTCTTTGTTATAATTACTGCTCTCTGTTTTGATTACTTCTTTGTCATACACTGTATTCTTCCTAAAATGCTCTTTAGCACTCCAGCTGAGTTTGTGACTATGTATAGATATACAGTATGTTATCTCAGGATCTTGTGCAAATCTTCTGCTACTGCGAAACAAACTACTACATATTCTCTTCTTTTCAAAGTGAAAGGATTTCTTGATATATAACATGCTTTGGTCCTTGCATACTGTATTGCTCTTGCTATAAGACTTGAAAAGGTATTGTGTATACTATACAATTATAAAGATTGTCTGTTATAATTTTTGAGAATGGCATCGACTTCATGATCATCTAATTCATGTTGAGTAAAAATTGTCCTAAAGGTATTCACTTTGATATAAATGAACCATCTATCTTCCAAGTCTTGCTGGTTTAGAATGAGTCATGCTTTTATTCTCCTTTGAGAGCAAGAGTGGTTATAAATATGAATACTCAAGACCTTTTCATATTTTTGTAAGGCAGCCTTGATTTTTTGATAGGTATAACTGTGGTTAAGATCTATCAATATGACAATCTCTGTCTTGTTTTCTTCTTCTGCTACCTCTTATTTAAAGAATTTCTTTTCTGATGGTGAATATGAAGTTTTCTATTTCTTTGCTTGTATAGAAATCAAGGTAAAGTTTTCTCTTTTTTTATTATTAATCTTCTCTATATATTGTAAAACATCTTCCATTTCCTTAAAGATAAAAGTTGTCCAGGCATTATCATTGAAAAAGTCTTTTTTGAATGGTAGCATGTCTTTAGATAGACTCAAGGCACCTTGAAATAGGCTAATCATTCTTTTTCTATATCTTCTGATATTCTGGAAATGAGAATTCTGATTATGAATTCTTCCTTCTTGATGATATGAAATAGATTTAAACTGAATGACTTGGGTCTGTTTCATATATTGTAAGAGATTTGTTCCATTATGTTTTTCTCTTCAACTCTTTTCTGGATGTTTACCATTTCAAGTTTGTTCTCCAGCTCTTCTTTCATATCTTTATCATCCATTTCAACTTTGATATTATTCAGAATTTCAATCTTGATTGTTAATTAAACTTCCATGTTCTTATTTGAAATGATATTATTATCTGAAGTTGAGTTTTCTAATATGGAGTTTATAAATAACCCTTGGTCTGAAAAATTTCTGGAGTATGGAGAAAAAGATCATTTGTAAAAGTATCTTGCTCCAAGATGCATCTGACTTTTTCTTCCAAGAAGGGTGCCATAAGGTCTTCTTCTCTTCCTTAACCTTGTGTCTATAAGTATAGAATATATATTTTAAGGACCTCTGCTTTAATGAATGTAGTTGGATCTATGTTTAAAATTTTTACAAAAATACTATTTAGTATTGAGTATTCTATTGGTCCTAGTGTTTAATTGAACTTGTTTTGTATAGTAAGAGTGTTGAAGATGATTTGGGTAACCCATGTTTCTTTCCTCTAATCATGTTTTTCAGCTATTCTGACTATTGTATTGAGGATGTGTAGTTCTCTTTTCTTAGTAATTTATATAATTCTCCATACCTTTGTCATATTGGTCATGTGTAAAGGAGAATAAAATGCTGATTTATTGTTTAATTTATTCTTAATTTGTTTATTTATTTATATTTAGCAAGGTACATAGGGTTGATTGTTTATTATCTTGTTTAGTGTCTTGTTTACTCAGATGAGTCATTTATCCTTTCTGTTTGATTCTGTTTATTTACTGAATTTGATGTTAATCTTCTTTGTTATGAAAAATAAGTTATTTATACATTTACTCTTAATAAACCTTGCTATGTTGTTTTGGTGCTGAATTATTTGATATGTATATATTCACATAACTTGTTTTGATGTTTAGTCAGGTGTGTATAGAATTAGAATGCTCTACTGTTTAGTTCTTGAAAGCCTTTGATATCCTTCTAGACTTTGTAAGCTTTGAGTTTTTCCTAATTTATCAGTAGGAACTATTGTTTATAAAGTTTCTTCTAGTGACTAAAAAGGTGTAAACTGATACTGGTCTGGCTAAAAGCTTGGGAAGTTGATATTGTACTCTCTTAAGCTTACTGTAAATCAGCTTGCAGATATATTTTCCTTCCCTTGTAAAGTAAAGCTAGTGTAATGCTATATTGCCAAAACTTCTTTTAATCAATAAAATGATTTCTTGGAGGAATGGTTGAATGTTTCAGTTTGTTGTTAAGTCTTGAATCTTTGAATAATAAGGTGTTTTTAAGCTAGCTTCTCTTTTCCAAGAAAATTACCAAAAAAGAAAATTTTTAAGAAAAAGGGGATTAATGAAAAGAGTTTTTTTTTTTTTTAGCTTGTTCTTTTTTAATAGTTACTAATATAAGAAATTTTATATTCTATATTTATTTATATTCAAATTTAAGTAATTTATAATGGATTCCAGGTTCTTATAAATACTAAGGAAATATATTTAGATATATAAAATAATTAATAGAAGCTTGTTTACTTTTTTTACTAATATAAAATCAATTTGTTCAATTATAGTATAAAAAACTTTGTACTATTTATAATTCAGAGACAAATAAGATAGACAAAATTCAGTATAAGATAATGACACATTAATTTTTCTTTCTTTTAAAACATTCTTATCCTTGGTAAGAAAGATGTTTCTTAATTTTTGTAATTATTAGAAGTCAAGTTTTTGTTTAAAGAAAACAATAAACAAGAAAGAAAAGAGAGTATTGATGATTTTTGAAGTTCTTTCATGTTGATTTAAGAAAAGTAATAAGACTTTATTAACTTAAAAATATAAAAACTTTTGTAAATATTTTTTTTTATATATATTTAGAGAATTAGTAAGAAGAGAATAATTATAAATTGATAATTTTAATTGATTATTATTATAAATTATATAATAATTAATAAAAAAACAAAAATTATTTACAAAAAAATAATTTTTTAACCCACAATTATATCATAATGACTTGTCTTTATTAAAAAATTAAAATAAAATCTATAATAGTTTATAGACTTTCACAAAGTAACTAACTTATCTTTATATATAAGAAGTACTTTAAGTCAAATTTTGAGAACAATATTATATTTTCCTGATAAATTGGTAATAACTTATATCTATTAGAATTATTATCAAAATTTGTTACTATTAATTGATCTAAAAATTAATGAATTGCTAAGTTAAAAAGAGAAAGAAAAAAATTAATTAAAGAAAGGAAACAATTTAAGATTCATCAAAAAAGTTCAAAAATAAAAACAACCTTTTCTAAAAAAAGATCTGCTTGATTAGAATAGTCTTCATACTTTATTTAAATCTCAAAAAAATCTTCTTTTTTACTACTTGCAATATCAAACAAGTTAATTTAATAAATCTTTTATTTAAGTGAGTACCAAATTAAGATATATCAAGAAAAGTATTTATATCTCAACCTTTTTTTTATTAAAGCTTAGATATCACCTAAAGAATTTAAGCAAGAAATAGGAGTTTGTCATCCATATTATTTATTATTTAATCTTTTAATATTATGAAAGTCTTTATTAAAAAATTTGAATTTTTGAAGACAAATATTTTTAGAATATTCTTTCTAATTATCAATAATATCATTAGAACATATGAGTATAATTAATATAGATTTGTTTATATTTTAAAAACTAACATGTTTCATATTATTCAATAACTTTTAATGAAAATTTGTGTATCAAAAATTAAAGATCAAACTAAAATAGATAAAAATTTTTGCAAAATTATAAAAGTGAAAGCTCTAAGAGAATTAGAATAGTTTAAAAGAAAAAAAGAAATAAATATTTTAATTGCAATAAAAACTTTATAAATCTCTTATTTCAAAAATTAGAAGAGTCTTCATATATTTTATAGTCAGTTGCTTTTCTTTTAAAAACTTTTTTGCTATTAATATCAAAGATATTACTTGATTTTTCTTGATTATTAAAAATCAAGTTTTTGGGTAAAGAGATTTATAAATAATAGAGGAAGAGTAGAAATGACTCTTAAAGTCAGATTTCAGGTTGGTTTAAAAAAAGTGTAAAGATTTTATTAGCAAAGAAATGAAAAACTTCTCACAAATATATTTTTTATGTATAGTTAAGAAAAGTTTTTTTTTAAATTCATTTATAAAAATTTTATGTACTGTATGATTAAAAATTTAAAAATTAATTAAATTAAAATTTATAATAAAAAAATACTTACAACTCTTTTCACTAATCCTTATTTTTTCAGAAAATTTCCTTTTTTGATAATTTTTTTGAAAAAAAGAAGCCAGCTAAAAAAAAAAAGAATACTAACATCAAAGATCACACACTTACAAGAAACACTATAGAACTAACTAGTTACATTATAAGAATAAATAAGTACTTAAAAACTTCTAATCTTTCTATACAAAATTTTTTCTTTTTTTAGAAAGAATAAACAAAAATAAAAACTGAATTATAATAACCTTTTGGAAGTCCAACATTAATCTCATAAAGCTCTCAGCTAGACCAGTGCAGGTTAACACCTTTCTAAACACCAAGAGAAACCTTACAAGATAAATTAGTTTAAACTCAAATACCTATAAAATTTAAAGGGACATTCAAGCTTTATTAATTATATAATAAAGAAGTATATACATCACAACAAAGGAAATTTCAACAAATACAATATCACATGAACATGTACATATATATTTTCTCAAGAAAACTAAGATCAAAAGACGTGTCTATATAAATAATGTTTACAGATTATCTATATATTTACAATAAATGGATCAACAATACTTATATTTTTGCATATTCATAACAAGCTGATCAATAATAGCAATATTATTATCATACAAAATATATGAAACATAATCTAAATTTATAACACAACAACTTTATGGTTTTTCTGTATTACTAAATTAGTAACAAGGAATAAACAAACCTTCACTATATATTAGAAATAACAAAACACAAGTTAAATCTATTAATTTGTGATATATGACAAGTACAACAATGTCAATAATATGAAGATTATTATAGATTACAAAGAAACATAAAATCTATATTCTAGAAATCCTGATCAACTTATCAATCAAGTACAATCAAGGAAAAAAACTATAGATAATACAAACAATACTTAATACAATCTCTATATAAGAAGACAATCCCAATCCAGCTTCTAGTTTTATAAGTTGCTCAATTTTAAATAGCATTATAGTTAAAATTCTCAATACTGACTGTATCACTTTCACTAAAGCTACAATTTTAAGACAATGCATCCTATACTTATGAATCAAAGGACAAGAAAAAGAAGATAATCTGCTAGCTCTCTTCTTAAAAAACAAGTATATAGTACTGATAGAACAAGAGGAAAAAATACATTGACAACAATAAACAAAGCAATAAAATATAGCCACAAATAACTTATATTCAAGTTCAACAAAATCATCAAATGAAGAAGCAGTTTTGAAAATTTAACCAATATACATAATAAAAGTTTTCAACAATATTGAAATAAAAATGGGTAATAAGAAGATTGAGGACCAATTGGAAATGGAAGAAATTCAAAAAGAAGTTAAAAGAGATAATATCGCAGAGCTACAATCTTACAATATCAGAAACAGGTCAAAGTCAATTAGTATTAATCCATTTTATATTATCAAAAATGAAGTATACAAACTGGGAACTCTAATATTTAAAATACTAAGAGAAAGTATAAAAGAAAAAATAATATATATTCAAAATGCTTTTAGCCTATCAAAAGATCTTCAACTATGTATAAAAAATTTTTTCAATAGTAATTCTTGAACAACCTTCACTTTAAAAAAAAAAAATACTTTGAATTATTTGAAGAAAGTCAATAAAAAAAAGAGTGAAAGCTTTATAATAATATTCATAAGTATAGAAAAATGGAAAGAGCCAAAATTTCTATTTAATAAAAAAATTCTTTAGGAAAAAAACAAAAAGAGAGGACAAAGACCTATTTGTAACCCTAATTTATATAAATCGTAGCTATATATGGTTAAGAAGTTAAAGTAGTCCTATAAATATATAAAAAACTCACAAATTTCTATATATATAATTACTCAAGATCAAAAAAAGAATCAAAATATGAATCAATTGATCCAAAAACTCTTTCTACTGATCCACTATTTCCCTAAAAATTTCTTTTTTTGATAATTGTTTAGAGAAAAAGAATAATACAATTCAAACTCAGCAAATATAATAAAGAGAAACACAACTATATTACTTCACTTGGAGTAATACATAAAGCTCTATAAACAAGTCACCAGAAGAAGAATACATAATAATAACATTAGTACTTTATTTATCAACTTTTGAGGGAAAGGAAAAACAAAAGTAAATCTAAATCATAGTATGGTCAAGGAATCTAATATTAACTTTCCTAGTTTCCAACCAGGCCAGTACAGATTTACACTTTTTTAGACATTAAAAAGAACTTGACAATATAGTAATTTCAACTGGTAAACCAGTTAAAACTCAAAATTTGCAAGACCCAAGAGGATGTCAGGAACCCAAGAGCAATAGCTAGAGATTATCAGTAATAACACATCAGCAATACATAAACAACTAGCACATAATGCAAACATGAACACGTCGCTTTAGACAATAGAGACATAACAACAGATTATATGATGTGTTTCTAAATAGATAAACAAGCTCAACATGTGTTCTAACTAATTATAAAACACATTTCTTATATCCGGTTTACCTCTTAATAGATCCAGCATACGTGTTACTAAAATCAACAAATAAACCAATAAACAACCTACAACTTATGTTTACCCCACAATTGATCGACTAGTACAAGAGATAGATTAGGAAACCCCAGTAATACTATCTGAATAAGTAAACAAATAAACAAAGTTAATCTGTGAAGCGTGACTCATCCAATAATCACATGATACAGCCAACA
>CAJVPT010002419.1:0-17754 GCA_910592055.1 Acaulospora colombiana
GCTAAGAGCTCTGTGAAGTTGATGTTGGATCTCAAGAAGTCTACTGTGAATCAGTTTGTCCTTGCTTTCTCTTCTTCTTTAAGCAAAACAAGGATATAAAGATATTGTTATTGACTAGCAAAATCCCTTCCTTGTTATCAAGAGTCAAGTGTATATTGTAAAGGGGAAGGAGTTATTGCTATTGTTATCTCTCCTTGGGGTTGTTTTTTGTGAAAAGAGTTTTTTTTTTTAGAAAATTACTATAAAAGAAAATTTTCTGAAATTTTAAGGATCAGTGAAAAGAGTTTTCCTAAGTGTTATTAATATAGACCTCAATTTAACATCTATTATATTGATCTGCTCTATTCTAAATAATTATCAAATTTTTATTATTTTTTATAAATAGTCTTTGAAAGTTCATAGTTTTATAAGATACTTTATAGTATTTAACTAATAGATTTAATATTTTAGTAAATATCTTTAAATTTGATTTTTTTGAATACAAGAAATTATCTGAAAAATATTCTGATTCATGGATAATTGTTTCATAAATATTATATACAGTATGTTACTTATAAATTGATATAATGTATTAACCAAAAACTGACCTATGGATCTATAGTGCAGTGATTAGCACTCTATAGATCAGATCACAAGATGCAGGTTCAAATCATTCAGGAGACTAATGTGATTTCCCTGATAATATAGCAGATAGAATCTGGCAAATCATCTATTGACCTAACTATATATATCCAATATTTTGGAGTATAGCTGGTACATATCAAGAGAATTGTCAGTTTTCATTGATTTTTATCAAAAATTAAGATCTTTATAATACAAGATGGTTTATACAAAAATTATGATCAGGTCACTATTTAAAATCAAGTAGAATTATCCTTGATAGAACTCCATTACTATATGCTAGTAACAAGAAGATTAGATTCCTAAATCAGTTGCATGCCACTGAGGAAGGGCTAACTAAAGATTTTATCTAATTTCAAGACTTCAAGCATGTAGCTATATCTTAACTCATAGACTTAATAATCAAGAGATCTTAATGGGAAAAGAAATCCACTAACCATTCCAAAGAACCAAAATCTGAGTTCAGAATAAAGAAAATTTGATGGCTTGATAACTAAACTATTTTTAATAAAAATGATCTGGAAAAAATTAAGAAGGAATTGCATGATCTTCCAATGAGATAGTGCTTATACATAGTTAGTAAATATATAGAAGCTACTTATGTATATAGGTTACTAATACAAGTAGATATATAAGTACTTGTTAGTATATACAGTATATTGTCTATTTGTATATAAAGAGTAATGTAAGTAGCTAAAGCTAAGGCAGTTGCCCTATATAAATATACAGGTATATCACTAATAAAGATCATGATAATGAGTTTATGAATAAATGAATTACAAATCTTATAGACAACTTCTACATATTTGAAATTTCTTTCATCACTAGCCTAGCCTTGACAAGTTGGCTTCCTACTCTGGAAGTGACAACAAGCTGCAAGATAAGTACCTCAATACAGAGGAATTCTATTGAATTTTATTTGATAGTAAATAGGTAATATATCCTAGAATAGCTTCTATATATTGATACTACATAATTATAAATAAAGCAAGACTGAATTAGCATTTAAAAAAAAAAATTAATCAAAAACTATTTTAGTTCAAAAATTGAGCTAATATTTGATAAATTATTTAAATTTTCAATCTTCTGGTTATTAGAATAGAATATAGTTAAATTAATAATTTGAAAATCATTTATCAATCTTTGCATTAATTTGGGTTCAATATTTTAATAACTATTATGCAATAAATCTAGATTAAAAATTCATTAGAATCTTACTTTTAAATATTAAATATATTTAAAAACCTACTTAATATACTATTCATCCTCTCAAATAAAAAGCATCAAAATACATATAATGGTTTATAATCATATATATATTCATATAAATATAATGAAATTAGTCAAGATACAGTATATTAAGTTTTTTTATAAGATTAATAAGAAATGGACTCATTCTTAAAATAGCAAATCTTAAATAACATAGTAAAAGAATTGGAAAAAAAGCAAGAAGATGAATTAAGAAGTTACAAAGTATGACTTGTAATTAATTCCAAAAGAAAATTTAGAATGCAAGATGTGAAAGGATAATAGAATGGAAAAGATTGCAAAGAATCTAAAAGAAGGATAAGATAAAAAAACCTTCTAATCTCTCAGGTGTTAAAACTATATAACTGGAAAGGAAAACTCTGATATTGAAAGAAGGAAGATTAGAAGATAAAGACTTAAAAGATATCTTATCAAAAGAGATTAGATTTGGGATGAAATGATTGAATTTTGATTAATATCAAAACTTAAAGAGTGATCTATAGTAGTAACCTGTAAGCAATAATATTAAGAGTTGAAAGGATTTTCTAATGAAGTGATAAATCACTTCCAAAGTTGCACTTAGAGTAGTAATTGTAAAAATGAATGAGCTAATTAGTGTTAATGATTCATATTATATGTATAGTTTATAAATGTTTAATAAAACACACATAACTAGCCTGACAGAGAGTTAAAAAAAAAGAAAAAAATTAGTTAATTTATTATGAAATTTAATTCAAAAAAAAATAAAACTTATTTTTTTTTTTATTTAATTTTTTACTTATTTGTAAAAACTTAAATTAAGCAAACTAACTAATTATTTTACTAGCCTAATTAATTACCTATCTGCAGCTTCCGCATGGGTTTGGGTTGTGAAACCGTGTGCAAAATTTAAGTTTATCACCATTTTCATCATCTTATAAAAAGGAACCGGTTCGGGTGGTTCATTAATAAATCAAGAATAAATGTCTGACGATAAAGTTGTCACTGATATTATCACCTTGACTCGTTATGTTCTTGATGAACAACGCAAGTATAAGGAGGCCAGTGGCGACCTATCCTTATTGCTGAATATAATTCAACTTGGTTGTAAATTTGTATCGGCAAATGTTAGAAAAGCTCGCTTGCTTAATTTGTAAGAATTCTTAATTCCTTTATCATGGTGCCTAGCTTCGGCGATAAGCTGGTTCCTTAGGATCCCAACGGAATCAAATTATGTGTAACATTCAAATTTAAAGGAATATCTTGTTTGAATTTTAATACTCGCAGGACTGGTCTTGCCGCTGGTACTCAAAATATCTCCGGCGATGACCAAAAAAAACTTGATATCATTTCCAACGAAATTTTTATCAATGCACTTCGCTCTTCTGGAAAAGTGTCTGTGATGGTATCTGAAGAAAACGATGAGGCCATAATTGTGGAAGAAGGCTTAAAAGGAAAATACTGCGTTGTGTTTGATCCGTTGGATGGGTCATCCAATATTGATGCTGGTGTTAATGTTGGCACTATTTTCGGTATTTATAGAGTGGTGAGTATACAAATTAAAAAGCTGGTTACTAAATTAGGCCAACAGATATTGCATTAACCATTCGTTTGTTGATAATTAGCAAGAAGGCTCTTCTGGTGACATCTCGGACGTTCTTCGACCCGGTCGCGAAATGGTCGTTGCCGGTTATTGTATGTATGGTAGTTCGGCGAACATGGTTATTTCGCTTGGATATGGTGTGAACGGTTTTACTCTTGATAATGTATGTTCAAAAAAAAAATTTTTTTTTTTCATTCATGCGATGTTTCAGGGATTTATTTGGATTAACACATTTTTATTCTATCTCCTAGGCAATTGGGGAATTTATCCTTACCCATCCTGATGTAAGTCTTTGAACCCCTTTGGATTCGGTTTCACCACCATTTGTTTATTTGTGACTTTTAATCATCATTTGTTTATTTGTATCTTTTAATTCATCATTTGTTTATTTGTGTCTTTAATTTCACCATTTGCAGATTAAAATTCCATCACGCGGTAAGATATACTCTGTTAACGAAGGCAATTCCAAATATTGGGATGAAGCTTGCACCGAATATTTTCAGTCCCTTAAATCTCCCCCGGAAGGAAAAAGTCCATATTCGGCTCGATATATTGGATCAATGGTGGCAGATGTTCATCGTACGCTCTTATATGGTGGACTCTTCGCGTACCCTTCCGACAAAAAATCAAAAAACGGTAAACTTCGCCTCCTGTACGAGTGTTTTCCAATGGCTTTCTTAGTTGAACAAGCTGGTGGTAAGGCCACCACTGGTACAACGAGGGTACTTGATGTTGTGCCCGAGGAAATCCATTCCAGATGTCCAATCTTTTTGGGTAGTAAAGATGATGTGGATGATGTGGAAAAGCTTTATAAAAAGCTCGCCCAATAAATGTATCACGTGTGAATCACGAGGATTCCTGCGATTGGCTTTTTATTAATCAATATATAAAATGATCATCATCATGTGCATGTAATATTATTATTGTTTGTATACTTCATAAATCCATGTTTACATAAAAAAAATGTCGACTAGTTTATTAGCTTCGGTTTCGACGAACGTTAAAATTTGGGATATAACAGCAATTACAAGAAGCATTAAAGTTAATGGAAGTTTTAACTCGAGCACACCCGAACAATTATTTGGGGTTGAATCGGCATCCTTTAAACCGGAGAGCGCTTCAGAAACCGTTAATGTAGCTCGTTGGAGTCATGATAGTATCCTTTCCACTTCACGTTAATATGAACTGAACTGAACCTTAAGGAAAAGCGTCCTTCCCTCAATTCCTTCACATCATATTATTTAGATCAGCGCTTGGCTGTGGCGGGAAACGAAGGAACTCTTACGATATATGATTCGCAGGGGAATCCTTTAGAATCTATAACGTCAAAAAATGAAGGATCGGTAAATTAAGCTAGTAATTAATTCGACCTCGGTTTACTATCCGATAAATATACATTTTAAACCATCAATCTATGTTGCATTCCCCTGTCATCAATTAGAAGGTTCAGAACATAAACTCCGTACATTTCGCGAATAAGTCGAGATATTTGTTGTTCGGGGGTTCGGATAAAGTTGTAAACGTTTGGGACCGCGAAAGCTCTACATTTGTCGACCCTTTGAAGGTAAGGAAATTATTTGGGCTTGGGCGCACTCATTACTTCAAATAACTCGAGCTCTACAAAAATTGCACTAGGGACATCGCGGTGATATCACGTGCATAGATTTGAACATAGATGAAACCATTGTGGCAAGTTCGAGTGCAAGTGGGCACATCCTTTTGCATAATCGGTTAAAATCCAATGCATGCGATAACTTGGTAGTGTTGACGAAGCAGGTGAGAATCAAATTAATCCCTTCAAAATAACCTTTCATTTTTATGACTCTATAGACTTATGTGGTTTATAAATTTAGTCGATAAACGTCTTGGAATACTCCTTTTTTAAGCGAGGGCTATTAGCCGCTGGTGGAGATGATGGATCATTAAGATTATGGGATACCGGTGTTTCTACAACAGCTTTACAGACATTTGAAAATGTGCATCATTTTGCAATAAAGGGTGTGGCATTTTCGCCCTTTAATTCACATTTGTTGTGTAGCGCTGGTCTGGACAAACATATCGTTCTTTATGACGTCGGGAAAAAGGCGTACGTGCATGACTGGTGACATATAATTGTTTTATCCGACCGTGTGTTCCATCATTTTTAATCTTCAAATTTTTATGAAAAAAAAAAAAAAAGAACCCTGAAAACGATATACGCGGAAACGCCCTTGACATCATTAGGCTTTAAGACTGATGGAGTGACTATAGTTGCCGGCACTCAGAATGGTAAGAAACATTATTATCATTTAAAAAATTCTTCGTCACTCACACTTCTCATTCTCATTAGGTATGATATTAGTCTATGACTTGAGATCTGCGAGTAAACCTACGTGCATTTTATTGGGATATGAATCATCACCAATAAAGAGTTTACATTTTCAGGTAAGCTGTGTTCTTTTTATATCGATCTGTAAATTCTTGGGTATTTGTCTTATGTAGTATTTTAACAGGAGAAGGATCGTTCATCGGAAAGACGTCAAACTATAAATAAAAAGTCTGGACACAACCGGACATCGTCGAGGGGATCGATTACTCCCGCTTCATCTGTCAAAGCTTCTAAAACTTCGCTCCCTCCGTCAACTCCAGGTGAAACAAGAGAAAAGAATTTGATGGATATATTTTCGCCGGTAAAGGACACTTCGGTAGAAGAAGTCCATAGCATTCTTAAGCCTAAAGAGAATACGATTAAGGAAAAACAACAATCGACACGAAATAATGAGATAACAAAGGATCTTACGAAAATAAATACAAGAGATCCAAAATTGGACGAAAGGAATGTGCAAGACGAAGTCAAAGGAGATTCTGTTCTTTTCAATAATTCGTTAATCACTGGAACATTAGACAGCCTGAAAACAAAGATCATTTCTAAAGTTAAAGAGACGATAAGTAATACCGAAGGATTATCCGTAAATAATAGCGACTCCCTCCCGCCGAATATTATTAGTCCAAAGAAGCGCGTTTCATTTGCTGATAATGAAATGGCCTCTGAAAATTTAGAATCATCAACAGAAAAGGTGAGATTGCTGTGCAAGGAAAGAATATCGAATCGAGTTGGTCAAACTAACAGCGCAAAAACTTTAACCATATAGCCATTTGGGATGTCCCTATCTAATGGTATTAATGAGACCCATGACGCGCCAATTCTGACTGAAATGGTTTTATCACCCGACGAAATAACTCCCGCTTTTCCTCCTCCATTGACCAAAACTTCCAAGGAGGGCAGAGAAACAATTTCAACCGAAGTTACAACAACATTACCCACTCCCAATTTGACGGTCAGCAAAGACATCCCAGTTCCGTCGGAAAATACCAACAATACGGTGCCTGCAACTAATTTTCAGCTGCAAGTTATTGGGAATGTGATCGATGAATGCTTACAAGAATTTCGAATATCATTACGAAATGACATACAAAATATGCATTTGGAGCTGTTGCGTCAATTTCACATACAAA
Source organism: Acaulospora colombiana (assembly GCA_910592055.1). NCBI lineage: Eukaryota > Fungi > Glomeromycota > Glomeromycetes > Diversisporales > Acaulosporaceae > Acaulospora > Acaulospora colombiana. Next base: position 6,947 of record CAJVPT010002419.1, read on the forward strand.
AGGTTCGTACCTATTATTATTGATGTACATGCTTTGTGCAATCATTTAACAAAAGAAAAAAACCATATTAGGAAGAAATGGAATTGATGTTTCTAAGATACTGTGGTGAGACTATGTCATTACGTGATGAGGTTGAAAGACTCCGAGAAGAAAATCAAAGATTAAAGATGAGGTTATATAAGTGACAAAGGAAATCAGCACCAACTGAAAAAAAAAAACACTATTTTGTATAGAGCAGATGATGAACAGATCGTGAATTTTTATCAACAAATATGAATGTACATACAAATTGTGAATGCATGGTGTTAAATTCAATCATTCAAGAGCAGTATAATATTACAATTAATAAAAAAAAACCCAAATGGAATTTAATTAATACACGACTAATTGCATATTTTAATAATAGTTAATTTATAATAAGATTTAATAATACAATCTTTAATAATAAAAAAAGGTCAAATATTTAAAATTTATTATTAATTATTAAAAAATGAAGCTATCATCCGAATTTTTTTTAAATTATATTTGAAATAGAAATACAGTAATACTGCAAAAGAATTTCTCCTAAATTTTAAATCAAAAAATGCAAAAATAATTATAGGCAATTATTGATTTATGCAATAAAAAAATGTAATTCATTTTATGAAGTTTGTCAAATTTTAATATTGTCTTTTTTTTTTAAAAAAGATTATTTTGTTAGAATGATACAATTGATTTTAGAAATCGTTTAAAAAAAAAACAAACCAATTTTCATTTACCATAGATTTCAGTAATATTAATTGGTTTTGATTTGATATAATTATTATTTAAATTACGCCAATTTATTGATAGAAAAAATATTACAAAATTTAAAAATTTTTGATAACTTAAATATAGCAATTTTATAAAGTTTAATAACAAAATATTGTTATTTGCATTAGCTTAACGTCAAATTTCGTTTGATTAGGATCAATGATTTAACTTTATTTCGTAAGATAATTCGAGTCTAAAAAATAAACCAACTTCTAAGCAAAAAATTTCTTTCAAAGAAAAAAAGAAGAGATTTATCGTCGCGTCATTCTTAAAAATCTTTTTTTTGTATTATGCCAAAAAATAAAACAATCGTCAGTATTCATTAACCATGCTATATTACATATGACCATGACAAATTTTCAATGATCGTCTTTTTCTTTCATATCATCGTCCATGTTCACATCAGATGTTCCACCGGGGTTCACGTCAATTTCATCGGTGGACTCGAATACTTCCATAGCCTGAGTGTCGAGTGCTTCTCCTACTGACGTTGGTTGGGATTCATTGGAAGGTGGTTTATCGGGTTCGCTAGAGTCAACCGGTGACTCTGTTCTATATGTTTCGTCCGTACTATGCACTTCGCCAGTTGGCGAGGTGTCCGAGGTTGCATTCGACGAAGTGATCGTTATTTCCATCTTGTTTGGAGAATTCGATTCTGTATCCAATTTTCCTTCATCCATGTGTGTTTCGTTTGACGAAGCATCTTCTGTCACGATCATTTCATTGGTGACTGCTTGTAAAGTTGGTGAGGTCTCGTCTTTCTCATTTAGGTCCTCGGAGGAACCGGGAATAACCACCGGTTTTTCGTCATCTTTGATAGAAACTTTGATAGATTCCGAAGATGAACCGGAGACTTCATCGGGAATATGCATTTCACTGGAAGAACCCGAATATTCACTCAATGAGTTAAGCATCTTATTTATCTGGCTAGAATTGTCGACAGATATTTCGTGATCCGACACGTCAGATTCTTCAGTATCCACAGCGGACAGCCAAAATGCCTAAAAGCAATCGTTAGAAAATTTTGTCGCATGCGAATTTTTTTCCTTATTAAACACAAAGAATGACACACCAAATCCGTGCACGCGCTAATCATCATTAACCTAGTAGGATTGAACTTTACTACTTGAGTAGGCCTGACATGATGTTCCAATGTATGCATGGACCTTGTGTCGATTCCTTCCAAAAGCATATTGGATGTGCTTAAAGTTGTCGCAGTATCCCAAAAGTTTATTTGTCCGTCTTGTGATCCTGAGTGATCGGGTTTCACAAAGTGAGATAAATAAGATACGTAAGTGAATCGACATTCTGAGACTAATTGTACCGGCAATTACATAGCGTCCATCGGGCGTGAAACACGTCTCCTCTCCTCCCAAAAAGGCCGACGCGTTATTTAGCCCCACGTGCCCCACTAATCTACGTTTTAATTCACCATCGTACGCGTCAACGATATAATGCACATCGCCCGAAGTCGTTAACAATATTTTTTCGCCATCGCTGCTAAATTTGAGCCCTGTCCATTCTGGAAACACGGGGATCCTTGGATACACGCTTGGGGTTATATAATTATCCACGACATTGAATGTGGCAAAAGGTGCCTATGGAAAATAAGGGATGATGAGTATTTCAGATCATGAATTATAAAAAGAAAGAATAGATTGATTTCCGCCAACACCTTGTCGAATTTCCTAATATCATACAATCTTATTGAGCTATCGAGATTCTGAAAACAGATGGCAAACACGACGCCGGTAGGATCGAACGCTACGCATGGTCTTCCTGTTTGATTATTGATGAAGCCCTAATATGAGAATTGAAGATATAATAAAGTAAGCTTTTTTTTTTCTTTTCTTTTCTTTTGAAAATTCGAATCTTCATATAATACACAAACTTATTTAGTACAATTTCATTGAATTGCCTTAAATCCCACAATCGAACACCTTCATTTACACTACCCGATAGGAATAAGTCGTTGGATGGCGACAACTCTAATGAAACTACTCTAGTGGGGGTTTTTTTTTTCACAAAATGCTTCAGTATCGATGATTGGCGGCTTTGTCACGTGGCCTTTCAGGACTCACCTATTTTGGTGTCCCTCAAAATATCTTATAAACTTGTTCATGTGTAGTGACAAGTATCTTAACGAATCTGAGAATGCGCACGAAGAAATAATTCATTGGGACGAACGAACGGAACGAAATCCTTTCTAAAACAGAATCCTTGGAACACATACCGTTCTCTTTGGTAGACGCGTAAAGGATATTGGTGTTCAGATGTGTAAAGCGAGTGATATGAATTCCATACTTTTTACTCCACAATAATTTCTTATGCCTTTTTTTTTTTATGAAAAAGGAAAAAAAGAATAGCGCGTTTTGTTAGTTTCGGATTGAAGGACTGCACAATATCACTAGCTTCATGGATGTTGTAATTAAACAGCACGCTTTTGCACATCGAGCTACCATAAAATAGTCTATGAATAAAACCGCATTCTAAGTTGATCGCGTGAAGGCGAAAAAACTCTGGCGAGAAATCGTCCTTAATAAGTAAAGAAGAATCCTTCTCACCTTCCTTGAAGACAGTTGTAAAGGTTAATAGAGTCGTCCGCCGAAGCGGTCACACATAATTCTCCCGAATCATCGAAATCAGCAGAGGTAATGGGTTGCAGATTTTCGTAAAAGTTCTTGGCAGCTTTCAGTTTTAACAGGTGGTTGGCGTTTATTTCCTGACATGAATCCATTGAAAATCGAGCCTCGTAAGTACAAGGAACGAAATTACTTGGCCTATTATGCACTCATTGGTCTTATCAATTAATCGACGATTAGATGTGATAACGCGATTGGCTGCCGAAGTTATAATTGTGCGTATACCTCCAAATACTCTTATTAATTGAAATTTGTGATGGTGCCGCGAGGAAGTTCCCATCTTTACCTTTCTCATAATACCCACGTGATTTCGCGTCATGACATAAACGTATAATCGATGGATAACTATGTAATATTCTTTATAACGAGATTACAGCTACAGTGTTTTGCTGGTTATCATCTAGATTAACCATTCGTCTTATTGGTTTTATTAGTTACATTAGTTATTACAATATCTTACAATTATTAACTATATAATCATCGTTAGCCATTCGAATTCCAATTAACAGTTCTATTATTTACATAATTTTTTCCAAACCATTTGTACCGTGACCATCCCAATCCCAACCACGGTGGCTACAAATTGATGATAAAAAAAAATGATGATAAATAATTTATGAATTGGCAGATATAAACAAGGAAAAGGAGCCATCATCAAATGCATACCTGTCTTAATGCTGTTCCACATCATTTCTCCCTGATTCCGGATTTTCTCCCTTTCAAGGGTGAGAATCTTCTCCCGCGCTTCCATCAACTCCTTTTGTATTATAAAATTTTCCTGCCTAATCTTTTCTACCTCTTTCTTGATTATATCATATGCCAATGCCAATGATTTTATTTGTTGTTTTAATGTTGTCTTATCTTTTTTATGTTTCTCTAGTTCTTTTTTAACCAACTTAATGGTCTCGATCCATTCTATCCTTCTTAATGTCCATGTATTGTCATTCTCAAATGCTTGATCAATGACTTCTATTAATGCTTTGCTCAGGTATTTTACCATCGGATCCCTCGAATTCAATGCGAGCTTTAATACGGGATTTTCTTCGAACAACAGTATCGAAGGGCCCGACAACGCTCCCGGGGGTAAAATAAATGGGATCGTGTAATCGATGCTTGTTGAATGCTCTTTCAATTGATCAAAGTGATTTGACGATTTTGAACTAAAAAAGAAAAAAGAAAAGAAAAGAACGCAACGATCTGTTGGTAAAGCCGATTCGATAACAGGCTACTCGAACTATTTCAATGATTCATACCAAACACAAGATCGAGAAATTCCATCCTCCCTGATTTCTTCTTCGTCGTCTCTGTGAAGATTGACATCACCGGTGTCAAATTGTTCGACTAACGTCACATCACTGGTAATAGATTGATGCCTTCCTCTTGACACTCTATTTTGACAGTGGGAGAAAGTTTCCGTGGATGGAGCGCGCGCCGATGGATTATTCTCGGGAAAGCGGTACAGACCGCAAATACCCGAAGCATAACCATTGGTATTTGTCAGGGTGGTGACGCCGGACTTTTCGTCGCCTGCCTTTTCAAACTCACGAGAGAAAGTGGAAAAGGAGCCATAATCATTGGTCGGTGTCACCTTACCGTTAGGCGAGGTTGGCCGGTAATTCGGCAAATCGAATGTTTTTGTCGAAGGTATCATCGAATTTCGACTGAACGCGGAAGTATCGAGAGTCGATTTTTGGCGCGACACATAATCTGGTATTGTCGATGCAGGGCATGCAGAGGAGGTTGTCCCTCTGTGATCTCGAGAATTTGTGCAAGAGGGAAAGAGTGAGGATTCAATTTTCATCTCACCGGATGAAGCGTATCGATAATAAGCATCGAGTAGAAGAATAGAGTTTGATTCCGAAGGAATATTCGATAATTCAGCCGTTTGAATCATTTTATGAATGTTATAATTCTTTGGTGAAATGCCCAATAATGCCTCGATATAGAAAAACGCGTTACAGATGAGCACCATACAGATATAATACCAGTGTACGGAAATTTACGTATTTAGAAAACAAATTCAAATCGAATGACCTGACGAATTATGTATTGGATGGATAAAATCAGATGTTACGAAGAAACCACGCCACTAAAACATTATCAATGTACAAAATGGAATGGATAGAAACAAAAGATGCGGGAGGAGACGACGGGGTGAATGTGTAGATTTATAGTTCTAAAAAAATTCCTTATTGACATCCACACGTGTGACAATAGGCTAAATTTTACCGGGCACAAATTTAGGCCCGAACTTCAATGTACATGATCATAACGCCCTCAAATTAAATTAAGCATCCTCGATATTGATCTAACCACTATTGTCCCCTGTCCTCGTGATTCGCAACTCATTGGTACGACAAAAAAGGATTGACACAGGATCAAGATTCACAGGGTTTTCATGCAATCATAAGCCTGCAGTGCATCTATTAACAAGTTTTGAGCCCCGAGGAATACCGAATAAGAAAAAAACCAATCACAATTGCATTTATAAATTTAACTAGAATTCAAAAAAAGTGAACCGCTTCGCTCCATACCGAACAAAAGATGGATTAGATGTACATACACGCACGCTAAATTTATTTGATATGTCATTATTACCTGCAACGCTGAAGACCCTTTGATGAAACAGCGTGTGGCGACGATGGCACAAATAATCTAAGGAAAAGAGATTAATTTCCGTAAACAAAAACATCAAGGAAGGGAAACATCAACAAATTGTAGGGAAAATATATGTATATTATATATACTCTTTCAAGCGTCTCTTACTTCACCTTAATAACGAGTAAATAATTTTTCACAAAAATCTTTTCTCTCGGTCAATTTGTCAAGAAATTTGGGTTGCTTTTTCGTTCTCTCGTGGGGGCTTCTTTGTTTTATTTATTTGTTTACAATCGTTTTTAGTTTGTGATGAATTCGGACACTGTGTTTTTTTCCGATACATAAAAGCATACATGTGCTAGAGTAACCAAAGAATTCTATTGATGTAAAATAAATTCAAGGGAAAAGTAAGATGAGGTTCGTTCGACAAAAAACAATAAATAAATCGTGTTGATACCATTCTTTGAATGACATGTACGTATATAAACAGCTAAATATATGTCGCCATGGATATATTATACATGTTTTTTTTTTTTTTTTTCTCAAAGATGGAATCATTCTCCCATTTCTTCTTCATCCCATGCCCACCCAGGACTACTCTCCCGTGTATTTGTGGTTTTCGTAACTTCCAAACTTTTAGTGTTTTTAATATGAAGGGGTAGCGATATTTCGTCCCCCTTCTTGAAGAGATTTTCATCACGTGCATCTCGTGCTATTACATCAATATCCTCCTCTTCATCAATTTCGCCCTCCTCGATAGAAGACGAACTTACCTCTCCGGAAACAACTCCAGCATTGTTACTTGATGAAGGATCTTCGTCCATTTCACCCTCTTCACTCTTTATTTCAGCTTCCTTCTTTACCTCGTTTTCGCTCCACGTCACGACCGATTTTTTTGTCGTCGCATGGTTTTCGACAATGGCAGGAGTCTCCCGCCGATCCACCTCGACATGGATGTCCTGAGACTCGCTACTTGTACTTTCTGTGTCCACCTCTTCGGACCTAGAATTATTGGTTCTCATTATTATCACTTCATCGTCTTCATCCTCAGAGACATCCATCCAATTTTCCAATTTCTTGGACAACGCAACTTCGTCCCCAATTCCATCCAACGCCTCAAGTATTTCCAACAGAAGTTCATATTCTTGACACGATTTAGAATACAGGGATATCTTTCCTTGTGTACACGAGTTGATGTGATGGGATATCGCATCCAAACATCGAGTTATATCCAGCTGGGCGTAGGTCATGATCGATTGTGATTGTTGAGTTTGTTGGTCGTCGATTGGCGCAAAATATGATTTCGTAGAGGACGATAATAACGACTCGTCAAATTCCGTGGAGTAATATAAGCTTTAAAAACAAAACGTGAAATGAGTTGCCGGTGATTTTATACGGGCATTGCCGAGATCGACATTATTTACCTATCTTCACCGAGCGCTTCATGCAGATACTCCGATCCCTGACCGGGTATGATCATGAATGGTGCAGGAATAACGTCGGTGGTTGCGTTCGCAGGTGTCTTGGCCTATAATCAACGAAACAACATGGAATAGGGAGTCGTGTATCGATATCGGATTGAAAACCCTGAACTAACCTTTTTTGAAGCGCCCCTACTACAACCTTCTGCATCAATTCCCTTTCTTTTCTTGGTGGTCTCCTCCACTATATCTTCAGGTGCCGTGGAATATGAAGTCCGTCTAGATAAGCCGTCCGCGATATCCGTGGTGCTCGCCCTTCTCGTCCTCAGTTTCTTATTTCCCCATACGGAAAATAATTCTCCCACCTCGTCATCCTCATCTTCTCTCTCATCAATTAATGACGGATTGCCATCTGTTGAAGTACCGCTGATTCCTAAACCATTAATTCCGGTAGGTAACATGTTCGCCAATTCTTTTAAAATGTTCATCTCCACGATATCCCCCTTAACATCTCGATTCAAATTTTGAAACTGGTTTAAAACTTCCGATAACGATGGAGCTGAGAAATAACATTGTACCGTCGTACTTTCAGTGTCCATTGTCGCTGCAGAATTTTCCAAGTCTGTAGATTTTGGTACTTTCCGAATAACAATTCCAACGAGATCTTGGAATAATGCACACGATTCACGTGCTATCAAGGGAGTAATCTCCCTTACGTCGTCGTATTCTGATTTGATTGACACATATTAGACTGATAGTTTCGAGGACAAAGTCAACTATTTTTGTAAAATTATACCTGGGTGCTGTCTTAGATAATTGGCTACGATGACTTTCAGCAATGATGATTGAATAGTACGGAAGTAGGCAGAAGCTATGCGTGGTGGATCGCATCGTGCTATGACATCAAGTTCTGGTGCCTATTTGTGGGAAAAATCTTTAGAATTTAAAAATCTACAAGTTAACTTTTGTGACAAAAAAAAAAAACCCCCACCGCAAACCAGCCCAGTACAGTCTGCCCTTTCCAATTCATCAACTTTGCGATTGTACTGACGAGGTCTTGTGAGCTAGATTTAAAGGGGAGGAATCCCTAAAAAGGGAAGCGCAGGTGTTCGTTGTGAGAGGAGTTGTCGCAAAAAATTTACGATCGTGCCACTTGAATCTTTTGCACAGACCTTCACGCGAATAAAAAGTCGTCGATCTATGGTTTCTTCACGTTGGCCGAACAAGATGCCTTGAATTGGCATACCGTCGGTTGCCGGCCTAAGCCTAGCAAAAACATCTGAAGAGGTGTGAAAAAAGAGAAGATCGGAACCAGCGAAAAAAGTTTAAAAAGAAAAAATATGGAAACTTGTAACAAAAAGTCGTCATAGTTGCGTACCTCTTGGGATCTGGATCGTGGCAGGCATCGAGTTCGTTGTGGACTTAACAAAGATTCACAATTTTAGCATCATGACTTATGCTTAATGATCGTGTAACTATTACAATGTGAACAGGAATCATATGATTCGTCTATTAATAAATATGCACATCGGGACACCAGAGCACAAATGATGAGTTTACATCACGAACAAAATAATAACTACTCTGATATTAACGTAGAGTTGCGTCGACGAGAAATTATAAGCAACCTTACTTACGTAAGGAAACGTATCGAGGCGATAACGCAAGGAAAACGCGAGGCAAATAAATATATAAATATATAAATAACAGTGGCTTTCTTTTGTACAATCATTCATAAAAAAAAAAAAAAATTATAGGTCAGGTTGGTTGCAGTTAGTAAGCTTAAACCTGTGTCAGATATCTTGGTAGCTTATGAAGATGGACAACGACATTTTGGTGAGAACTATGTAAGTCTACTAAAAATTGGCTGCGATTACCGCAGTTTTCGATTTTTCACCGAAATTCTTTGCTTTAATGCAGGTACAAGAATTAGTTGAAAAAAGTAGAGTGGTACGTATAATTTTCGGAATCTACTTATAATACTATGGCATAACTTTAAACGAAAAAAAAACCTTAAATACATAGCTTCCCTCGGACATCAACTGGCATTTCATCGGAACATTGCAAAGTAACAAATGCAAAACTCTTGCTGGTAAATTATCATTAGATTCCAAAAAGATTTCTGTAAAGGCATTCGCTCTATTTGATTTTTGATTCGGAGTTTGCCTGCCTGCAACAGCGATACCAAATCTGTGGACGGTTGAAACGATAGATAGCAAACAAAAAGCAGATGCAATGAATAAAGCTTGCGCAACAAGAGAGTCCTCATTGAGGGTATCCGTTCAAGTTAACACCAGCGGAGAAGAATGTAAGTTTGATTCGACCAGTTGATCTAAAACCACGCTTTGATCATTGACCCTTGCTTGATTTCTTAACAGCAAAGAGTGGAGTTGATCCTGCGGAATGTTTATCGGTGTTAAATCACATCAAAGATAACTGTGAAAGGTTGGAACTCATGGGTATTATGACAATTGGTGCACCGCGTAAGGAAATGACTGAAGATCCGAACCCGGATTTTATTGTGCGTACAATATTATCTTTTGTGGAGTTTATTCAAATTTAACTCATGGATGCCTAATTTTTCCTTCTATCGAATTGCTCTTTAGAGTTTAATAAATCTACAGAAGCAATTTAAAGAATCGCAAGGAATCGAGTTAGAAGTAAGCATGGGAATGTCTGATGATTTCGAAGAGGCAATAAAATTGGGTTCCACAAGTGTAAGAATTGGTAGTACTATTTTTGGTGCCAGACCGCCCAAACAATAGCTAAATCTGTGGCATGAGATCGCCTGAATGTTAAATTTAAAAGATAAATTTGAAGTAGTGGCTTGTCTGAACCTCGGCCATAATGATAACACGATACTTTTAAATGGCAAAAGTTATTTAACAAAAAACAAATAATATTGTTGGCAGTTAAAAATACTATTTAATATTATGTAACATAGTATTATTGTAAATCAGACACAATTTATTTTATTTATTTCTATTGTGATGATTATAAAAGTAATGACAAACGTTAAAGAAAGAATAATTGTTTAATTGCTAAATTTTATAATTGCATCGAATATTTTGATTTTTAGTTATCACCTTAAAAATCATTTTAAGAAAATATTTCTTAAAAAATATCTTTATATGTGAATTTTTATATAAAACCAAAACCAAAACCTTAGAAAGATATTTTTAAAACTGTTACAAAATTTCACAATCAGTTATAACTTAAATATAATTCTAGTTAAAGTATTATTTCTTATATTATTATTATTTTTTTTTTTTTAACCGGCAATCATGCCACAATGGTGTGTCTTTATTGAAAAATTGAAAATGAATTTACAATATTTTACAGACTTTCACAAAGT
>CAJVPT010002420.1:0-17754 GCA_910592055.1 Acaulospora colombiana
TAAATCACTTTTGCTAAATTTTTCATATCTGCTTATTATATACATCTCATTCCATTCTTTATAAAGAAGTGTTAATTTACTATTATTAATGTAATAATTTGAATTTTGTATATTGCTTTCATATATATCATCCATAATAAAAACCATAACTTTCATTAAATCTCTATATTCTTTTGCAGTAAGTCACACAATTGATTGAATTCCCTGAGAAAAAATTTTTAACCCAGAAAATCTAGAAATTTTTGAAAGTCTTTGATTTATTTTATCAATTAAGGTATTATGCAAAGATTTTAAATATTCTTGAGTATACTCAATTTGATATGAAAAAAAACCCAAATCAAGATGATGCATTCTATTAGGTATTGTTGCTTCATAAATATTTATATATCTATATAATTAATCAATAAATTAGTAACATTGTAAAAGTTATAAAAATATATATAATAAATAAATACTTATGAAAGTCTCCAAAAATAATTCAGAATATTTTCAATAGATACAGATTTTTCTAATTTTAATTGTAAACTTTCTTTCATATTTTCATGAGTTCTAAGTATAATATCTTTTTCCAATAAATTTATATTGGCAAGATTATCTTTAGAAATTAAACAAAAGTGATAGGAATAATTAAAATTTGAAGATTTATATGTTAAACAAAATATTGATACTTCTGGCCAATCTGCTATTATTGTGGAGAGCTTCAGAATAAATCAATAATTATTATTTCCAATTGAAAATTGAGACCATCTTGTAGTGAAATTAAAGGTTTGAGAATAATTTCCAGAAATTTGTGAAATGTTTCGCAAATAATTTTTTTTAAATTTGGTGATTTTTTTTCTGTAATACATCTGGATTTTATTATTGATAAGTATTCTATTAGTTGTTTTGCATCTGGTTTATTGCACCTCCATGTTGGTATGTTATCCAGTATAATATATATAGGATGTAATGAGCTTTTTCTCAAAGTATCACAATTTGTTACATCTGAATATAAAATTATTGATAGTAATTTAAAGCCGAATGGTAAAGAACTTTCTGTATTTTTCTACCATATTCCACTATTTTGTTCACCATAAATAGATTCTCTAGTAATTTTTAAAACAATAATATTGATAAGTATTTAGTAATAAATTTATTAAAAAATTTTATATATCTCTGAAGTTTTGTGTAAACCTTCGTAATTTAATACAAATGTTTTAAAAATATTTGAAATTTCTAAAAAAATTTTAATATAACTAATTAAGGCAAGTGATATAAAAAATATTCATTATTATTATAATTTAAAACACTAGCTTTGCAATATGTTAAATTTGAATGTTTCATATTATTTGTAAAAATATGTCCTTGCTGAATATTTTTTGGTAAAGGGCTAATTGACAAATTAGAATGTTTATTAAAAAATGAAATTATTTGATTTCCTGTTGCATTACTTAACCTATTTTTTATAACAAGTTTCATTAAATCTGAATATGCTTCATTGGAAAAATTTTCAAAGAACTCTGCAGGTATAATAGATTCTTCATAATTGTCAGAATCTTCTGATATAAAATTATTTTGAAATTCCTGATCATTTGGAGATTCATTACAATCATCAACAATATCTAAAGTAATCTAATAAAATTGAAAAATTAAAATATATTAAAAAATAAATATCAATAAAAATTATAAACCTTTCTATTATCTTCGAAGACCTCCGAAGTATTTAAAGAAATTTCACGAGTTAATTGGTGTGACTCATTTGAGCTTTCATTAAATTTATCACTAGATTCGACCTTCAATATATACTTGTTAACATGCCTAGAATAATTTGAACATCTAGAGAAGGTACATTGACAGAATGCACATTTGAAGGCCATTTTGTGATGCTATGAAACACTCCGGAGGTTTGTTGTGACTAAAGTTTTTTAGTCAATAAAATAAAAATATTTTTAGTCAATAGAAATTTAATCTAATACGTAAATTATGATGCAATTTTATTTAATTCCGAAGGCTTATGAGCTCATTTATGACACGTTGAACTTGTAATAATTAATAACATAACAGAAGAATACAAAGGTGTAATTATGATATATTTTTTTTAAAATCTTTATTATAAAAGGCTTCTAAATGTTCTAAACTTTTTCTTTAAAATGTCTGATAAAAAATAAGCAAGACGTAACATATTTAATTCCTTAATCCTATATGCTAAAAGAAAGGAGAAGAGCAGGGAAGAAAACGAGAAAGCTCCGGAGGGTTCCGAAAAGAAAAAAAATGTATAATTATACCACCTGCCGATTCTGAAAATTTCGAAACATTCTTTGATAGATCAAGGAAGTCTGTTAATACTTCGCCAAAAGCTTCAGATGTCTCTGTTCTTGTTCATCAGCCGTTAGCTTGGGAAGAACCCGAAAGAGCTTTAGGTATTGTAAAATTGCTTTAATATATACTTTTTTATTAATACTAATTAGAATTATAATATCAATAAAGATCTTCGAAAGAATTGTGGAGCAAAATTCTTTGCTTCTCAAAAAAGTGGATTCAGTGATTGAGCATCAAAAATCGCTAGAGGATAAAATTACTTATCTAGAAAATAAGTTGCATTCGCATCAAAACATTGTAATCGAAAAGGATTTTATTGAGGTATATAAGATTGCGAAGATTTTCAAAATTATTATATTATTATTTTTTAATATTATTTTAGAGCGCTGTTAAGGGGATCGCAAAAGAACTTTTTCAAGAAAAAGTATATCCAGAAACTGCAGAGTATCACGAAAAGGCAGAAGATTTCTTCAGTCATGAACATTCAGAGTTTTTCGAAAGCCTATCACAAAAACGATTTAAAACGTATTACGATAAATATATTCATCAAGTGGTAAAAATATAATATTTGTGCAATATTTTAAGAAAATTAATTTACAATCTTATTTTTATCAAAAGCTTGTATGACAGCATCGATCGAATCAGGGAACTTTGGCTTCTAGAATTCGTAATTAGATGTTTTCAGTTTTTGGTGAAGCATACTTAGAACCAGTAAACACTAATGCAGGTTCTGCAGAAATAACAGCTTGAAAAAAATCACGAAAGACTTCACAATGTTATAAAAGTCTTTATGAAATTGGTGACGACTCGATGACTAATATGGCATGCATTCTCGATAAAGTTTGATCCAAAGTGGAAGCCTCCGAAGAATTAATCATCTTTGCCATATCAGTTTGCGAGACAATTCTTAATCCCAATAATGATACAATTCAAATTAATGAATGAGCGATCAAACAGGAAATTGTAAAAAATAAAGTAAGTATAAAGAGACTTGCAAAGTATTGTAAAAATATTTTAAACATTTTTTAACATTTTTTTAGAAAAAATTGAAGAATAAAATATCATTTTACACCGAAGAGTCAGATGATGATTTGCAATATGTGACAACAGTCATCAAAAAAAGCCAAAAAAAGGAACCTGTAATCGAATGCAATACTTTGAATATGAGTATTGATAAACCGGTATTTATTGTATTTATAATTAATTCTAAAAACAATAATAATTTTTAAATTTTTATTTAAATTGAAGAAGGTGGAGACATAGAAGTAGAAGAAAGTGAAGCGAATCAATAATTTTTGAAAAATAAAATTATGTAATAAAAAACCTACAAATAATAAATAAAAGTTAAACATTAATGTGTTAATAAATAAGTTTTAATAAATACATGATAATTTTAAATTAAATTAAACAATGAATATTATTTTAAATACACTTTGAGGGACTTCAAAGTAAACAGAGTATTACGAAAAATATATATCTAATTTTTACTCCGGAGATCTCTAACGAAAACATAATATTTTCGAAGGACTCTGGATGGAGTACTCCGGAGTACTCTGCCTAATTAAATTTACTGATGTCGACAAAAGAATGTGGAATTTTTACACATGTTTTCAATATACTGAAAGAGTTACAAGAAACAAGTCAGCAGTACCTGCACGAAGAAAAAGTTGTTATGATGAATAGCCTCCTGTTTAACTATGCAATGGGTATTTTTCCTGCCAATGTGATTTCAAATATATAGCAAAAATTGCTGAGCATGGGCTTCCAAGACTAGATAGAAACAAGTATGGAGCAGTCGAAAAAGGTATCTCAGTTTTTTATGACAATAAGGAAATCAAACTTAACCATCCCTTGGGTCTCTGTGAAGCATATGCATCCTGAAGGTACAGCAAATTTGCCCATGCTGATACAAATTTTCTGGATCATACAATTGCAGCCAGCTGCCTGAGAGGAATTTGCTCTGAAAGTGATCCAGAATTTACTTGCCGAGAAGGGAATTTCGATGGAGGCAACTTCTATATGGCTAAATGGGAAATAAAAATAGAAATGACAGGTATTTTTATAAACAATAAAAAAGTTTTAAATATAAAATACTAAATTTTTATTTAAATTTTTATACAAGGCAACATTCTTTTTTGCTGGTCAGAAAAAGAGCTACATGGCACAACTGTTTTGCCGAAGAAAGGTGTAATTAGTGGTTTATCACAAAACCTGGTAAAAAAAACAGTAATAGCTATTAAAAAATGGAAAGAAGGTACTGAAAAAGAAAAACATATGAAGTATTGGCAAGAGTAATTGCAACAAGATTCCCCTGTTTTGCTAGCACTGGAAGAATCGATAAAAAAAAACCAAGGCAGTAGCAATACTACAAAAAATTTAAATTATGCAGGTGTATATTTTAATTTAGAAGATAATGATTGTGAATAGCAATAAATTTTAAAAATTAAAAATGTAAATTATTAGATAAATGTTTATATATAAAACTTAAAGATGGCAAGTAAACATTAAGTAAGAAAAAATGAATAAAAAAAAAAAAAAACAATTAAAAAAATATCAGATTATCTGAACAGATACGAATTATATAAAAATAAATCCGTTCGGATACAGATTGGATCAAATAAAAATTGATCCGATTAGATTCAGATCAGATTAACCTAAAATCTGATTCGATCTGATCCATTGCGATCCCTATTGACTACTTCTTCTTCAGTACTTGCTTTCATCTCTTTCAAATAACAATTAGGTGTTAATAGTAACTAGGACTGATTTGTTACCATTTATTTGGAAATAATTGACTTTGTAAAAAATTCTTGCAGTTTCTAGAATCATTTTCATATCTTCCTTAGATCTTGCTATCCATGTTGTATCATCTATGAAGACTATAGCTTGTATCTTGATTTTAGCCTTCTTGTAGTCTGTTTTTTTAGATTAGAGGTTCATGTAATGGACATTTTGTACTCTCTTTGTGTATTATTCTGGATTTTGCAAAGGAGAGGATTATAAAAAATTCTTCAAAGTAGAGGTAAGATGGTTTTCCCTTGATTGATTCCATCTCCAACTACTATTGATTCTGTGAAATCATTTTCAAATATAACATGGAATTCTTTATTTTTAAAAAGACTTATTATAATCTTTATAAAGCCTTTTGGAGCTTTGATTCTTTCCATTGCTTTTACCAGCATGTTTAGACTAATTGTATCATATGTTTTTGCAGTATCTTGAAAAAGTATCCACAGTTCTTTTTTGTTTTCTTTGGCATCTTCACAAATGTTATTGAGAATTTAAATTGGTTCTGCTATACTTTCTCCTAGCAGCTCTACATAGTTCTGACCTTTGAGAATACATTTAGTTTTACAAATATTCCCCATTCTATTGATAAGAATTTTGATGAAACACTTTCTTGTGACCTCTAGTAAGATAATAGGTTTGATATTTGAGAGTTTACAACTCCAAGGTTTCAATTTAGCTATAAAATATATATAACTTTGTTTCCATTGTTTTGGAGTGACTTTCTATCTTAATAAGTTATTTAACATTCTTCTCAAGAAATCTTTTCCCTCCTGGCTTAACCTTTTCAGCATTTCATAACTGATTTGAGATTTTCCTGGAGCTTTGTTGTTGGGAAGTGTTCTCAGTATTTCACTTAGTTCTTTTTGTGAAATTGATTTGAGTAGTTTGTTATACCAAGCTGTTTGGATATATTTTTGTGATTTGTACTCTTCTTTCCATTCTTCTGGTAAACTTTTGTAACTAGCATTTCTTTTTCTGAAGGCCTCATGGTTATACCATCTTATTTTCTTTACTATTTCATCTTTTTGTGTTATGATGTATTTATTATCCCTCTACTTAATTTTAACCCTATCTAATACTATTTTGTTTTTTGTTCAGTTGATTAGGGAGCTGACCATCTATCTCTGATTGTTTTTCAAATCATCACATCTCTATTCCAAAGCAGTTTTAATATTATCTCTTGTTTTTTTGACTTTCAATCTTTGACATATGAATTTGAGACCCTCTATAGTATCTTAGATATCTTTTTTCAAGGATTTCCATGACATATTAGAGATACTATATTGGGTACAATAATTTTCGATTTTATGATTTTGACTATAGATACTATTATGTTTTTCTATAGCTAAGTTAAAGGCCTACAGCTTATCTATTTTTTTTGATGTTTCTGCTTTGTTGTAAAGTCCTTTAAGTTGTAGCACTTTTTTATAGCTAATAAATTCAGTACTATGTTTGTAATGCTTTTCTTATGACTAGTGTATTTTCTTTGTTGTCAGTTTGTTAAAGGCTGCTTTATATAGCAGTTTCTCAAAAGTTTTACATAGTTTGTTTGCCTGATCCTCTTTTTCATCTTGATTGGGTTCTTCTTGAAGCAAAGGTTCTAATGATGTTTTAAATTTGTGATCTACACTTTCCTGAAAAGCTTGCCATTGTAATAGAGATATTCTCTTTATATCAATTCTTCTTGATATATTTGTAAAGGATTTTGTGATTCTGCTTCTTATGAAAAGATCTTTGTCATATAATATTATTAGAAGCATGGTGTGATCACTCCCTATAATATCTTCCATATCTTGATTATTGAATTGGAGTAGTGGATAATTTGTTAGACTAGAAGAAATTCAAATATAGTCTATTCTACTACTACTTGTTAGGTTTTTTCTTGTTGGAGTTTTCTCTTTGCCTTCATATGTGGCTTGCATATCTATAAAGTTCTATTCATCAAAAAAGTTAAATAATGGGATTTTAGGTTACTATAATGGTCTGAAGTTTGCTTTAGAAGAAGACTTTCTATTCTTTGATGGGTTATAGGCTGCATTAAAATCTTCCATTACTATTGTATAAAAGCCTTGTCCATGTTTTCTTTTAATAAGATTGGTTATCTTATTCTGTACTATTTTACATCTTAGTTTATTGGAAGGAATATAGATTTGTATGATATAGATCTTCTTTCTTTTCATAAGCATATTGGCAACAATAATGTATCCTTCTTCTTTTTTTACTAATGCAACCTTTTTTTTCAAATCTCTTCTAATTAAGAGACTAATCCTTACTTCAAATAGTGTATCTTTGTTGATACTATGAAAGTGTTTATAATCTTTTTGATAGTTGAATGCCCACTGTGCATTGACTTGTATTAGTTTTGTTTCACATAACCCCAATAGTCTATTCTTTGTTCTAGTATCTTTTCAATCAAGTTTTATTGTTTTGTTATATTTGTGATCCCTCTGACATTATGTGTGCTGATTCTGATCATCCTTTTATTTATATCATCTTCTTCCTGGATTTTCTTAAATAGTTTGCATCTTCTATTGTTATTTAGAAAATTTTTTAACTCATCTTGTAAAAATGTTAAGATATCTAGATATCCCATTTCTTTCAACTCATTATTGTTTATTAAAGTTTATTTGTTGCCCATATCTATAGTTTTTGATGAAAAGATAGTGGGCTCTTGCTCCTCTTGATTATTATTAAGAACTGGTGCATCTTTAAGAGCAGTTTGCTCCTCTATTACTTAGTCTTGATCTTCTGAAGACTATTTGTCTCTCTAAAGTATCTATTCTAGCATGTAGTCTTTCCAGATTGGCTAAAATACTCTTAAAGGAATCTTGAGGACTTTCTATTTCAGGTCTCTCTTTATTTTCCAGAAAACAATATCTATTGATTTGCTGATTTCTAATTGGTTCTCTATTGCTTCCTGTTGCTGAGTGTTCTCTTCTTTTGTTATTTTCTCAATCTATTCTATTGTGACTTTTATATCTAATTTGTCTCTGGTTTCTGAAACTATAATAACTTGGTGAAGTGGAAATAGAGTCTATTGATTCATTATCTGATTGTGTGTTTGGTATTGATTCATTATCTACTTCTATGCTTCTAGACCTAAATCTTGTATTTCTATTTTCATTTTAAGATTTTCTCTTTCCATTTTGGAAGTATGCTTGATGCTTCAAGAGAGGTAATGTTCTTGCAAGAAAATATGTTGTTTGCATGCCTTATTTCTTTCTTCTTTTGTTTTGAAACAAACTACTATAAAGTTATGCTTCTTAAGTGTATAGGGATCTTTTGATGTATAGCATGTCTTAGCTTAAGTACTATTCAATGCTCTGGCTATCAAGCTAGTATAGATTTTGTCAGTACTCAAGAATCTTGCTGAATTATCATTTCTTTCAATTAATATCTGATTGATTTTATTATTGCTGAGCTCAAACTTAGAGAATATAGCTTTTGACATCTCTGTATCAATTGGAGTCATCCAGATTGCTTTGGAATTTAAGCTAAGATATTTATGCCATTTGATATAAGCCTTTACCTATAGTTTTATATTTACCTCGTAGATATAAACATTTTGGACTTCTCCATATCTTTTTAGATATACCTTTATAAGATTCTTATAGACTTTTTTATCTATATTTATTAGGAATACATGCCAGACCTCAGTATCCTTTTTGGTTTTAGGTTTTTGAAAGACTTTTTTGTCTAAGTTTCTTTTTGTTTTCTGTTTCTTGCGAGTAGTCAAGGGTATTATATGTTAAATTGTGAAGTTGTCTTCTTTTTAATTAACTTCATCTATACATCTTGTAACATCTTCTTCTTCTTGTATCCAAAAGATAATCCACTCATTTTCATTAATAATTTCTTTTCTCAACAGGCTTCTTTTTTCTTGTAGAAGTTTGAGAATGTTATCTAAGTATGCTTTGATTTTATTTTCTGTTTTTCCTGAAATATTGGCTGCCATTGCTCCTAGTCTATAGGTTTCTTTCTTTTTTATGAAATATGAATTTATTAATAGTGCCATGTCTCTATTTCTAATAATATAAGAGCTGTATTCACTAATATATTATTTTTTAACTGTTTCTTGAAGTTCCTGTAATTCAAGCTCTTCTGTCTCCTGTATACATATCATTATTACTTTATTATCTACTATTGATTCCTTATCTGCTTGTTTGATGATCTCCATTGGTTGTCACTCTGGTTTAATATGACTTACAGAGTTTTTGATAATTTTCATAAACTTGTCTTTGATATAGGGTTGTAGGAAATCTTCTTTTATCTCTTTACCTTGTTGTCAGAGATATGTAATATACTGAGTTAAAATTCTTTCCGTATAAAAGGTTGTCACATCAACTCCTAATATCTTAGCTATAATAATATCTAAGATTATATATGTTTCAAGTAATGGGGCTATTAATCTATTAAATTTACTATTTCTTAGTTGTAGTAATTGTTGTGAGGCCCATAGGATAGAGTGTTTGTCATATTTTCTTGAGAAGTTGATTAGGGTATTTACTATATCCTTTTTTCTCTTATTGACTATTTGTAATATACATTGTGTTCTATTCATATTTACTGGCTAAAATCTATTAATAAATCACATGAATTCTTATTTATATTTATCAATGATCTATTTTTAGGTTGCGGATAAATCTTTTTGAGATTGTTATTATTTATGTGTTTCAATTAGGTAATATGAAAAACCCTTGTTTGTTATTTTGATGTGTTTATTTGTTTATATTGATAATTCTATTCTACTTTTGAAAGTTGCTATCATGCTTATGTGGAGTGTCGATCAATTTGTTTAGATAATAAGTTGTATATGTATGTGCATGTTTTGCTTGTTTCTTTTACATATATACTTGTTTTGCTTGTCTGACTTTTATGTGTTCATATTTGTATAACAAAATAAGGGATAGGTATATTGTTTATATGTGTATGTACATTTAGACTGTCTTGTCTTTAGGAAGCTTTGATATTCTTCTGGATCTTTAGGTAACTGGAACAACTTGATTTATCGAGTGAGCTTAGTTGCTTTTTGGATTTCTTATAGTGTCAAGAAAGGTGTTAATCTGTACTGACCTGGTTGTGAGCTATATGAAATTGATATTGACTTCCTTTTTTTGACTGTGAATTAGTTTACAGTTTTCTTTTCTTTCTCCTAAAATTTTAAAAAAAATAAGTAAAAGAAAATTAATAAAGCAGTGTATACCTCTTTTCTTAATGTTTCTGGATAACTTGTTATATACATGTATATTGAAAGTGCTTAATAGCTTGATTCAAAGGATATGTTGTTTTTCCTTGTATATTTGAACTGGTTTACTTTTTCCAAGAAAATTATCAAAAAAGAAAATTTTTTGAAGAAAATAAGGATCAGTGAAAAGAGTTTTTAGTTATATACTATATTATACTATATATTATTCATTATATTATGCTTATATTATATTACTATTCAAAGTTATTTAATATATAATTACAACTTTGCTATTTATATTACTATTTATTAATTTTCAAAATGTCAAAAAAGTGTTCAATTTTAGCTTTACTTAACAAAAGGTTAAGAAAAAATTCTAAAAAAATGAAAATTACTTGCAACTGTAGTAAATACAATAGATCACTTGTTGACCTACTAACAGAACTTTCTTATAAATATCAAAAAATATAAGGCAAATATTTGACAAATGAAGAATTCATATTTTTGTACAGAATAATAAATATTTTATCAAGTCAAATTAAATTATTAAGTAACAATTAATAAAATTCAAGATTGAATAATGCAAGTTCTGAAAATGATAAATTCGAAGTTAATATTTTTTTGTCTTGTTAATAATAATGAAGAGATAAATAATATATTTAAAGATTATTTGACTCCAAAATATAAATTTTTATCAAATTCTAGCAAATTTTTGAATAGTCTTTTTATATAAATTTTGTCATGAATTATGAACTTTAGAATTTGATTTAATTTATCAAATGGTACAATAGATATATTACTAAAATTTATGAAATTGATACTAATTGAAATTGGTAGTGAAAAATTTGAGCCCTTTTATGGGTCTTTGTATATTATTAACAATATACTTAAATTATCAGACCAGTTCATTAGTTTTGTGATATGTAAAAAATATCATAAATTATATAAATAAGATAATGTTCTTGATTTTTAAAAAATAATAGGCTATTGATTATGAAGTGTATTCATATTTGATTTCTTAATTTGATAATAAAATTAAGAAAACTTGTGATTCTCTACTATCTACACAATCAGAATTATTAAATAGAAATATAATTAATCAACCTTACAGAATTAGAAGTGATAAGAAATAAAGGTTTTGTTAGTAGTAAAAGGCTTATTATTTATCTTCACATATATTGTTTTGTATCTTTTTAGAGTAATTATTGTTTTTCACAATTTTATTAAGAAATTTTATTTATCTTAGTTTGATTCAAATTTCTGATAGCATGATGTCACCTGATATCTAATTAGTAAACATGAAATATATTAGTAACAAAATATAAACAAGCTCCTATTGATTATATCCATATATTCAGATAATATTATAGATAATTAAAAGAGTTTATTGATGCTCCAGTTCTATCCACTCCTTTAATTGGATTAATCTACAGATTAAGTTCCATGAGATCAATAAGATATGAGCAACAAGTTCTCAAATGATAAAAAAGCTACTATTTATTTAAGCTGAGGTCTTTTTCTCCTATTATTCTGATCAGATAAAGTTCAAAATCAAAATCTTCTTTTTATTTTAGTCAAGCAATAAAATCAAACAGTTTCTAATATATATTAAGCTTCAACCCTTTGGTTATAATTGAGAATGCATTTTCTTAAAAGTTATTAAAGGATATCATAATTAATGATAATTAATTCCTATTACTGTTTGAAACACTTTTACCATTATAAGGCAAAAGGATTGTTAGAAAATTTGACTTTTTAGATAATAGAAGATATATACTAGTAAAAATTTTTTAACTAGACATAGCTGTTAAAAGATATTATATTAAAATAACATGGTTTAGTTTCTAGATTATATAAGAATCTGAAATTTATCATAATTCATTTCTCTATTGCAGATAGATAAAAAAATAACTACCCAAAGAAGATTGAAACCAAGTAGGTCTTGGATATAAAGGTTCCTACTAGACGATAAGTCTTCTTAGACAGTATATAAGAAGAAAATTTAGATAAAAAATGGATACGTTCCTCAGATGATTAGGAAAAAAAAAATATCCCAATTGAG
Source organism: Acaulospora colombiana (assembly GCA_910592055.1). Lineage (NCBI taxonomy): Eukaryota > Fungi > Glomeromycota > Glomeromycetes > Diversisporales > Acaulosporaceae > Acaulospora > Acaulospora colombiana. The sequence continues at coordinate 12,336 of CAJVPT010002420.1, forward strand.
CATTTCTTATTAAGAAAAGAACTTATGAAATAGATTTTTGGATAAAATTAAAAATTTTTTTTTCATTTTTACTTTTTATTTTCTTATTATTTATTTAGATTTTTTTAAATATCATCTTTCCTCTTTTTTCAACTTATCTTTTTATAGTTTTTTTATATTTTAGTGACTTGGTTGATATATAGTATGATAATAACAATTTGCTAGCAATGATGCAATAGACTAAAAGAGTTTTTATCCAAAGATATTGTGAAGCAAAATATTGTCCTCAAGGTTAAACTTAGAGGCTTTTATGCTTATTATGAGTTAGTTAGATTGGAATAATAGTTTAACTATAGTATGTATTATACTATTCAAATAAAAATGTACTTATGTTTTCAATTGATTAATAAACTGACAATCTGGTCTGACTATAAATACTCAAAAAAAATAATAATAATAAAATATATAATATGTAATTTATATTATTATAATTTAATTAATTATGTATTATTATTATTATTTTTTTTTTTTTAACTCGCAGTCAGGTCAGCATAGCTTGTTTTTATTGTATATATATCAGATATTTACAAATTATTTTGACTTTCACATACTAACTCACCTGTTATCAAAAAACTATTTCTCTAGATGCAACTTAGGGAATGATATTTCACTCTTTTACTGACTTGAATAAATCCTCTAGTCAATAAAATCATTGCCTACAGGTCATTACTGTAGATCATTCTATATTCTGACTGCAGTTAAAAACCAAACCATTTCCTTCTATAATAAATCCAATCCCTAATGATTTCTATATACTTTGTTTCCTCCATTCTTTCAGAGACTTCTTGTTTTGGATCTTTTGCAAGTATGGGTTCTTTTTCCTGTTCTTGTATGACCTACATGATGGATCGGTGCCTATGTATTTTGATTCGTTTGTCTTTTTCAGTAATATTCCACTTCTTTTTTCACTCTATAACTTTTTTGCAGCAACTATTTCATATGTCCTTCTTGAAATTTTTCCTTATTTTATAACAAAGCTTACTGATTATATCTTGTGTAGCTGTTAGGAAATCTTGAGTTAAACTTTGAGATAATTCTTCAAGGAAGTAGTTTTGTTCTCTTTTATATATCCACAAATAGTGTTGAAAAGGGTTCTATCAGATTGCTAAATCCTGTTTAACCATTTACTTGTCCAGTTATTGATTGCAGAGTGGACTTCTTCTTTGTTTTTGATTTCTTTACTGATATATCAGTTGATCTTTTCCTTTGCTTTTCTCTATATATCCTCTCTGATTTCTTTAGTGGCTGAACATTCGAACAAGTGTCCTAACGTTTCTTTTTGAAGTTTACATACTGGACATGTTGTTATGGTATAAATATCTGGTTTCCTTTTCTTCAATATCTGCAATACTGGAAATTTATTATGGGTCAGGTTAGTTAGGAAACTTTTGTCTTTATAATCTTTGAAAGAGGTATTGAAGGTATTGGATGGATTGAACTAATTCCAGAAGATCAACTAATCTATGATTTTATCATTTTGGATTCACAGTTCTTGGGATTTTTTTTGTGTTGTCCAATCTTTTCCTATCTTTTTCTTGTTGAACATCTTAACAAATTCTCTAATATTGATGTCTATCATGTGCTCTCTCTATGTGGCTATTGTCAGAACTGTCCCTAACTCTGGTAGTTGGTGCCAGATTATTGGATTTTCATGTCTAGCTTGTTTAGAAAGCAGATCTACTTGATTATTGGACTTATTGATTCCATGGGCTTTAATTTTTATAATTTTCAAGGTGAGATCTTTCTTTTTAACTAAATTTTTGATTCTACTCCATAATGGTCAATTAGCAGTCTTTGTCCATCTTCTTGTTGATATTTCCACTTATGTACTGATAGACTTCCATGTCTTAATCACAGTATTACAATCAGAAAATATTGAGACTATTGTATTTCAAGAAGCTGTATATATTGCAGTTAGAATAGCCAATATTTCTGCCCTGATTGTTGATGGCCATGTTGATGCCCCTGCTGAAAATTGCTTTACAACTTTATTGTTTTCTACTAGGATCCAAGCCAAACCCATTTCAAGCTCGTTATCTTTTGTCCCTTTTTTATATAATCCATCAGTATGGAAAGTAAACTGAGTAGCTATACTTCTTCTATTATAATTCAGAATATTTATAAGTTCATCTATATATTTATTTGATTGGATAACTTGTCTTATTAGCATGGCTTCCCAGTTTTCTACCTGGATTTCCACTTCTGGTCTAAACATTAGTGAAGTTCTTATATGTTGCCTTGTAGCTATATATCAATCTGTAAGGTTATCAGGTAGGAGGACTTGTTTCCATTTTCTCAAATTTTCATGTTTGTTTAGCTGTAATAGAAGACAGACTTGTGATATACCTACTTCTTTTACTTGGAATAATCTATCTAGTTGAAGTAGAGTATGGTTACTAGTAGGGTTGTATATCAACTGGTATGGAACAAATTGAATTTTATTGTTCAAGAATGATGTCTTTCCCAATTTGTCTATTGCAAAGTTAGAGCAGGCTGCCCAATATATATTCCTTTTATCTGGATAAACTGAGAAAGCTTCAGTTTGGATATTGTAGTCTGTCCAGTCTAGTTTATGCAATAACTTTCTTAGAAGGTCATGATTCTCTGTCACCTTTTCTTAGATCTTTTTATACCAAGAGAGAATTGAACCTTTGCATTTGTTGAAAAGAATCTGGATTGTTCTTCATTCCTTGAGCATCATCGTAGTTAAATTAATAATTTGATCTAGGAACATGATCTTGTGCTTATGAAGTAATGGAATGGCTTTCTCATATTTTTTACTATTCTGCAGTATTGACTTAATAGATAAGATACCTCTCTGATAATTAAAGATTTTTTTCCATCTTTAACTTTGAAAGGTAATTTGTAATTTTTTGGCCAGAACTAATGTTGCAGCTGTCAGGCTTTCTTTGATCATCTTATATGAGTTCACAGGGTTATCTAAGATATTTCCAGGTTCCCAACTTTTGATCTGGCTTTGTTTCAATCAGATTATAGTGGCCAAACCAGAGGCCTTACTATTGTTGAACTGACAGAATAGTGCTGATATATGGCTTTTCAACTATATTTTCCAGATACTTTTGAGACCATATATTTGTTTGTTATGGATGTAACTATTTGATATTGTTCTACAGATTAATGTTTTATTCTTGGAAACCTTTCTAAACATAGCTGTGAGTTCATCACATGTCTTCTTATCCAGGTATATATGTTGCATTTTATATTCTATTTGTTAAGTTATATTTATATTTATTATTATATAAAGTATTATAATATACAATATACCGTATGACCTACGGGTCTGTAGTACAGTGGTTAGCACTCCATAGGTCGTATCACAAGGTCACTAGATCAAATCCTCCAGGGGGTAACTCCTGACGCTAGTAGATCTACTCCATTAGTGTAACTGTAAAATAACCGATGCTTCTGAATATAGCTTTGATCACTGGTCAAATGAGATTTCCAATATGGTCACAGGATTTTCTATATAAAGATTGTGATATGGTTGAATTTCTGGAATCAGGTAGGATTATCCTGACACAACACATTACTAGAAAAACTGATAATAAGAAGAGTAGATATTGAACCGATAGCATACCGCTGAAGGAAGGAATGGTAAATTAATTGAAGAAAACCTCAGTTCCCTGCCTTGATGTTGAGACATCTATTCAAGAATTCAAGTATGTGGCTATGCCGGGTTTCATAGACTTGACTATCGGAAGGCCTTGGTGGGAGGATAAATCCACAGACCACTTCGAAGAACTAAAAAATCTGAAAAATCCAGGATAAAGAAAATTCAATGGCCTGATAACCAGACTACTTTTAATATAAATAAAATTGTTCTGGAAAAAATTAAGAAGGAATCACACATCTTTCCAAATAGATAGTAGTTATATATAGAAGTAGAATAGATATAGCTACTCATATGGATAGGTTTACTTCAAAAATGTATAATTACTTGTTGACAAATATGTAATAAGGGTTTGTACAGATTCCTCAATTGTGACTCCGGAGAGGAAGGCCCAATGTATCCGTGAAATCTGTACAGTATATATGTTAATAAAAGATGTGGCCCTGAATACCACTCTCTTGGAACATATAATACAAGACAACACAAATCCACAAGAAGTCGAAATGGAAATCACAATTCCAACAAGAAAGCAAAGAAGTCTAGAAAAACTAACCAATATAATAAAAGGCCCCATAGACTGTCTCACATCCTTAAAAACAATCAAAGAGAGATTAAACAACTATGCAATCTTCAACATTTATATAGATGGCTCCCTAACCAAATTTAGAGACAAAAACTATATGGGACTGGGTTGGATTATTATTACTCCAGATCAGGAGACGCATACCTTCCAGGGACAGATAACTAAACATCCCTCTTCAATCAGAGCAGAAATAGCAGCCATTCTAACAGTCCTCAGCACCTTGCCTGAACACAGTACTGCAAATGTATTCACCGATAGTCAAGCAGCAATCAATGAAATGCTGAAAACACTAAGAGAAAGCACTGAAAAAATCATAAAAACACAAAAAAACCACAATATACTTTTACAAATTTCAGAATAGTGCAAAATACAAAACATAAAACTGTCACTCTTCAAAGTGAAAGGCCACTCAGAAATCGAACACAATGAAACAGCAGATAAACTAGCACAAATCCATCCCTGGAAGGGCATAATACCAGGAAAATATGAAATTGAGATAGCAGAAACATATAACCAATATACTGGAATAGCCCCCCAATGGGACAACATCCCTACTGAGGTTCCAGTAAAAATAATCATAAAGAAGCTAACTAATGCTATACACTTGACAAAATGGAGATTACTAAATAGGACAAGATGCAATTTCAGTAACGGAATTATTAAAGAGACAGACTGGCCCACAACTACAACATACCTGCAACCAACCAAGATGAGCGATCACCACATAACCTGGGAGGATCAAAAGTTAAGAAAATTCTGCCTCAGCATATGGTATGAGGAGCTACCAACCAAAAGCAAACTATATGCAAGAGCTCCATTATTATATCAAAACAAGGAGTGTTTGGCATGTAAAGAATCTGAAACCAACACATACCCTTTTATGTGCCTACACAATAGACAAAACACTGAGACATTCATAATCAATATGATAGTTGAATGTATAGAAACACATGTGGACAACTACAAAAGCTCAAAGCTCACAGACCAGATACGAAACAAAACCAACCTAAAATACAAGTAATACTTAACAGCAAGTATCAGATATGTATTCTTCAAAGAATTAACTTGTGAAATAAAAAAAACAATACTAGACAAACTGACCAGGAAAAGTTGCATATCCCTAATACGCACAAAAATCATCAAACATCTATATCAAATATGGACAA
>CAJVPT010002421.1:0-17748 GCA_910592055.1 Acaulospora colombiana
CAAAGGAGATGTTGTTTTCCTTGTGTGTTTGAACTGTTTTACTTTTTTCAAGAAAATTACCAAAAAAGGAAATTTTTTGAAAAAAAGGAGAATCAGCGGAAAGAGTTTTTTTTCAATAAATTGAATTTATTGCTATTTTTTTTATTATGACTCTCTGTCAGGCTAGTTATATATGCTTTATTAAACAATTGTAAGTTATACATTATATATGTGTTGCTAAAGCTAAATCTCTAATTAACTTACTTGTCAAAATCTTATATTTATTTAGGACTCTAAGTGTAACTTTGAGAATGATTTATTACTCTATTAGTAGCTCAAGTAGAAACCCTTCTAACTTCTAACATTATTGTCCACAGGTTACTACTATAGATAAATATATTATTGCCATTATTTTATTTTTGTTAGTATTAACTATAATATTTATTTTTGATTTCCAGTTTTTTCAACCCTTAACTATAATTGATTACAAGTCTTTAGCTTATACTATAAACAAATAAGCAATATTTATTGATGTTGTAATATTTTGTTATTATTTTATAGCTACTGATATTAATTATAATACTATTTAAGTAATATGGATCCAGTCAACAAAAGTTAAAAAGCTATAAAAAATCATTAATTTCTTTCTGTAAAAGCTAAGTAGAAGAAATTTTTAAATTGATATACCCTTTATATACTGTATCTATTAAGCATACTATATATCTCCAGTGGGTAACACTGAACTAGTGTAAGTAGTTTCATATCGATATAAGATAATACTTGCAAGTAAAGATGAATTCCTAAAGGGGGAGATAAAAATAAAAATTAAATATCTCTTACTAGAAAACATTAAAATTTTTAAATTAATAATAATAAAAAAACTATTCACAATTGTTCACCATTATTCAAACCATTGATTTATAGTATTTTCTGATTTTTTTTTCTATTAAAATGAAGAGCTATAAATTTTGTCCCTCAAAAAGGAACATAAGTAATTTGTGAAATTTTATATATTAAATACTTTAGGAACTCATTATTACTTGCAAGTATTAATGCAATATCAATGTTGTTTTTAGAGGGAAACCCTGGATTAGCAGTCTATACTTATGTTAATACTAAGGTAGAAATAGTGTAATAAGAATATCTTGTATCTTCAATGGAAAATCCTGAACTAGTGTAGACAAGTTATTGTTATACATTACTTGCAAATGCCAGTCAATACTATTTGTCTTTAATGGAAAATCCTGGATTAGCATATAAAATTTTATTGACAACAGGTTACATTTTGACTGTCAATTTTTTTTTATATTAGTAGAATACTATATATATTAAGCTAATTTTTAATGCCTTACAGTAATTTAGAAACTTTTATTGCTGCTTTCCATTTTATTATATCACAAAAATACAATGATCCAATAAAATATATTACTTTTTTAAATGAATCAATATACAACTTGTTAAATGTTCACTTGATCATTTTTGATTCTAATATCAATACTTATCAGAATATAAATATAATAAAAATACTTATATATATTTTCAAGTTTATTAACAATAAATAATATCGGGTCAACTGATGAAAAAATTTTTCAAGGTTCTTGGTTACTTATAATAATAATTTAAAAAATGTTGCTACTGCTTTGAGGATTAACATTGATAATACAAAAATTTCAATAAAAATTTTATATGTTAAAATTTTATATGTTAAAATTTTTGCAATTTTTTTGAAACTATATTAACTTAACTAAATTATAGGTCAAAAAAATTTATTAATTCAAAAGTATCTTGAGAAGGTATATGCAGTAAAAATAATATATCTTGACTTCCTTCCTGATTATAATAAAAAAAAATAAAAGGAAAGTAAATATTTGAAAAAATAAATTCCTTGTCTTTCCATATACCTGTGATCAATGCTATCTCCTGTCTTCCAAGAATAATAAAAAAAAAATGAAGAAATAATAATTTGTGATAAAACTTTTAACAAGGTAATATTGATTATATACTGAAATTATATTGGTTCTAATGTACTTAAACTTATGAGAAGCACAATTATCGATATGTAATTTTGAATCAACAAGTTATCCAATTATCAGAAATCAAAGAATTGGATCAAGATGTCTTAACAGTTGCAGAATATATATTTAATTAAACTTAAGTTTTTAATTTTTAAAACTTTATTAATATTAATGTTTACAGGTATCTTTGGATAAGAGAAAGTAGAATTTTTATCTATATATATAATATATTAGTTGAATTACGAAGGTCTGAAAGACAATATTTGTAGGAAGAGAAAGTTGTAGTAATGAATAGTTTTTTTTTCAACTATGCCATATATATATTTCTTAAAGATATGACCTCAAGTATACAAAAAAAAATAGAAGAATACAATCAACTTCAGTAAGATATCAACAAATATAATGCTATTGACAAAGAAATTATAGTTGCTTTCAATAATAAAAAAATATATTTAAACTATTCTTTAGATCTATATGAGACCTATATAGTTTGAAAATATAGTAAATTTGTTCACACTGACCTCAATTTTTTGAACTATGCAATTGTAGCTACTTGTCTAAGAGAAATATAACCTATTAATAATAAAGAATTTGCCTGCAGTAAAAGAAATTTTAATGGAGGCAACTTTTATATAATTAAATAAGGAATTAAAGTTGAAATGATAGGTATTTTTTAAACATTACAAATTATTAAAAATTTAAGTTATTAATAAATTAAAATTGGCACAATTTTTTATCTGTGGATCTATAGTACAATGGTAGTGCTCCCAGGTCACAGTTACAAAATCCAGAGTTTAATACCATATAAGAACCAAGTGAAATTTAGCTATCGGTAACACAAATATCTTATCTATTCCATAGTAATGATTCAGTATCCCAGTATGGCCATAACAAGAAATCAACTACTTATTATACACATAACAAGACAGAAAATCAACTTGATATGCAAGCTGACTATTAAAACAGGTTCCAAAAAAGGTAAGGCTAAGTGATATGACATTCTTAATCAAGACTGATCCTCTATTTGAGTAGCAAAATTGGGTAAAAAGGTATTCCAGTATTTAAGAAAATACAAGACAGATTTCACAAAAGATGTAAAGATAGGTTGCTATAAAGGACAAGTGATAACAAAAACAAGACAAGTCCCTTATAAAAATGTACATACTAATAGAATTTATAAAAACCCTGTATAATAGATTCCTGATACTAGTGGTACTAGGCATTTTAGACAAGTTCTTAACACATTAGCCTCCCTTCACAGGGATAGCAATAAGTCATCTGATGGATTATAGTTCTAGAGAGTGTTACTTCAATTGGATGAGATTTGATAAACATAGTTTAAAACTGAATGGTATTCTATTAAATTGATTGGTTAAAACATTACCAGATTCTCTGACTTTGTTAACAATTAAAAAAAAATCCTACACTAGATGATTACATAGTTCCTCTATTCTGGTTGGTTAAGATAGAAATAGATACCCCTTGTACTATTTATTGATCTGTAAATTGTTAGACAGTATAGATAATTACTTATTCCAATTGTTTCTAGAATCTATTTTAATAATTAATAAAGGTTCTGATGCTGGCACAAGAATGAGCTAGCATGTTTAAAAAAAAAATTGTCACAATTTTTATTATAAAATACTTTTTATTGCCAACTAGAAAATGAATTGTATAGTACTACAGTATTACTAATAGAAGTTATAACTTGTGGTTTGTCTTAAAATTTGATAAAAAAATAGTATCAGCTATAAAAAAATAGAAAGAAGATAAAAAAGTAGCATATGGTATGGATTATTATTATAATCAATTATCAATAAATTAATATGCTTTGCAAGTACTTGAAATATTGATAATAAAAAATAAAGAAAAAAACAATATAAAAAGCAAGTTATTTTAGAGAGTATTGGCTATAGTAGGGAGTATATTAATATAGAAGCAAATGAATAATTATAGGTTGAATAAATGAATTTATTTAAATTTAATAAAAGAAAAATTTTTAAATTTAAAGTTAAAAAATATTTCTAAAAGAAAATATACTAGTTAAAAAATTTTTTATTAAAATAAAATCAGGTTAATTTAAATATATTTAATTTAATTTAATTTAATTAAATCAAAGCAGTTATGATTAAACATGCTTTGAAATAGGTTTAAAATGTATCAAATCGATTTCAAATTATTTTTGTATCAAATCAAATCAAATCAGATCAAACTGTTATAGTTTTGAATCAGATCAGATCAGTTTAAACTGAATCAGATTTATATCTGATTTGAATTTATAAAAACTAGATTGAATCAAATCTAGTTAAAATCTGATCTAATTTGATTTATTGTAATCACTAGTACTATTTATTGATTTGTAAATCCTTAGATAACATGGATAATTACTTATCCTGGTTGTCACTAGGATATACTATATCTTAATTATAATAAAGCTTTTAAACTGATACAGAAATAAACTAATGATTAAAAAAAAAAAAATAGAATAATTAATAAAAAGAAAAATCAAATTTTTTTATTATTAAAATATTTACAATAACTTGTTTTAAATATATGATATTTTTTATCTTTTAAAATCTTTTTTGCCATTAATAAAAAAAAAATATCATTTGACTTTTTTTACCTATTAAAAAATTGCAAAAAAATTTATAAACAAAAAAGAAAGAGATAGTAATAAATATTGAAAGACTTTTCAAGTTGTTTTAAAGATAAAATTAAAGCTTTATTGACAAAAAAATTTTGCAAAATTTTGTGTGAACATCTTTTTTGCATATGATTAGAAAATCAACAGATAATATAGTTATTTGAATAGGTTTTCTAACCTTTAATATGTCATTTATTAAATTTATACTTTAATATTCAGAATTCTTTACAATTGCATCGTACTGTAATTACAAAGTTATTATATTAAAAACAAAAATATATAAACATTTTATTTGGAGTCTTCAATAATTCGTCATTCCTTGTTCAATTTTCTCAATCGATCTGAGGCGATGTTCATCATGTCCGCTAAGCCCCTCCCTAATTCATCCTCCTTATTACCATTTTCGATCTTTTCCTTCAGGATGGGTATAATTTCGTCTCTCGACCTGCCGTTGACGAATATGACGAACTTGAAACCATACTTTTCCTCGTATAACGTGTTTAACTCACGTAATTTTTTGTTTACATCGTCCACGCCACTGCTTTCTACACTCTCACCCATTTTAGTATATCCCTGCTCTTTTAAACTCATTGCCGACAAATTTTTTTTATTTTCACCTAGACGTGGATGCGCATTGATGACCTCAAGCTTTTGCTGATATGTCAGAGGGCCGTTATCATCAAGGATGATTTTGGTCGCAGCTGAAACTAGTGACGCATACGAATCAAAGGGACGAAGGGAGTAGAGGACGTTTACGAGCGGTGGAGCGGGTTCGAATAAAACATTTATCGAATATTTGAACGCGTCATAATCTTGAGAGTTTAGTTCGTATATGGAAGGCAAAGTTGGCGAATCCGACATTTTGGTTGAGATCGAGACGTGTTACAATCTGGAAGTTACATCATCCACTGATCTACATTGTTACACCGATCTATGCTATGAAACCACATCCAATTTTTTTACCATTATGCTTTTCTTTCCACAATGAGTGATGATAAATTGGTTTTGAATCTCGTATTTCAAGATTCACATTTGGAGAGTACAAGTATTCGATCAAAAATAAAAGAAGTGCGTGGAGGCTGGAAGGAAAAAAACAGAGTCCGCAAGTCATTGAAAAAGAACGTCACAAGTTCTCACCAGGTCGATAGTGTGAAAGCAGAGAACAAACAATCAGAAAAATCAAAGTTTAAAAAGGATACCATTATCGATGGTATACAGCAGCGAAATGGTGGAACAAGTTTGCGTATCAAGGAAAACACGGGAACAATCGGAAAAACTCAAGTCATATCATCAATATTCACATATAACCCAGAGATAGTGGATATTGGCCAGGATGCAAGCGCATCAAAGCAAACTCACGATCAACCGAGTAATGCACCTGTAAAGGGAGATTCGACATTCTTCAGCATGGGGTTGAATCACGATTTGGTTTCCAATATGAAAGAAAAGCTCGGTATTGCGGATCCAACCAATATACAACGAAGGGCAATCCCCATTCTAAACGATGGCGATTCCGATGTGGTTATACAAGCTGAAACGGGATCTGGTAAAACTTTGACGTATCTGCTTCCAGTTGTAAATCGTTTAATGTGTGCTACTATAGAGATTCAAAGCATCGGAGAGAGAACATTACCTATTTCTAGGTCAGTCGGAACACTTGCCATTATTTTGACACCAACACGAGAATTGGCGAAGCAAATTCTAGCGGTCATAAATTCATTGGTCGACATACCCCCATCAAAACTTTGCACACGTCACCTCAAACACTGGATAGTTCCTGGGTCAGTAACAGGGGGTGAGAAGAGACACTCCGAAAAAGCAAGACTTCGCAAGGGCATAAACATTCTGGTTAGCACTCCTGGTAGATTACTGGATCACCTTCAAAACACCGAATCATTTCTAGTGAAAAATTTACGTTGGTTAGTACTTGATGAGGCAGATCGTCTCTTGGAAATGGGGTTCGAAGAAACCCTCCGGTCAATATTGAAAGTGCTCGAGGAAAGAACCAAGGATGATATTCAGAATTATTCAAAGAATCAACTTTTCACATCGCCCAAATTACCGCGGAAGAGACAGACCATTCTTTGCTCAGCCACATTGAGAGATGGTGTTCAGCGTTTAGCCGGGCATAGTTTGATCAATCCAACTTTCATAAGAGGAAACGATCCTTGCGAGAAGGATGTTGACCCCAGAAATTCAAATTATACAACTCCCAACCAATTGAAGCAAGCTTACGTGATAACACCGGCAAAATTACGCCTGGTGACCTTAACGGCGATACTGAAATCCACTTTCCGTGCGAAAACTTCAAAAGATCAAAAGATCATCGTATTCTTGTCGTGCCGAGACTCTGTCGATTTTCATTTCGACTTGTTTTGCCATTCTGGGAAAATTAGAAAAGAAGAGACAGATGAATCAGACGATAAGGAATCGATTAACTCGGGAGCTCCAGATGAAGAATTGTCAAAAGGTTCAAGTGACACGAGCACGATGATTCCCGAGACAACGATTTATAAATTGCATGGAGACTTGTCACAAAGTGTTCGCACGGAAATATTCAATAATTTTAGCGAAGCAGAAGCCGGCATATTATTTTGCACGGACGTCGCAGCTAGAGGCCTCGACCTTCCTGATGTCTCGAAAATCATTCAATACGATCCTCCAACTGACTTGAAGGACTATGTTCATCGCGTGGGAAGAACAGCGAGGTTGGGTAAGAGAGGTGAAGCGATAATATTTTTATTGCCAAGCGAGATCGAATACATTCATGCTTTAAAGTCATTTCAAATTCACGCTGAACCGGTTCAAGTGGAAACTTTGTTAAAAGGCTTGACTCATGAAAGTAAAAGTAAGAGTTATGAACTCGAGGCGACGGATATTCAGCTGAAATTCGAAGGGCACGTTCTTTCAAATCCAAAGGTAAGAAGAATACACATCTTATCATCATTATTGATTTGACCAACTTTTTTCACTGAAACTGCATCTTTAAGAGCACCGAAGTAGCTCGAAAAGCTTTTCTATCGTACATTAGAGCGTACGCTACACATTCGTCTTCGGAAAAACACATCTTCCATGTCAAGAAGTTGCATCTCGGTCATATAGCTAAAAGTTTTGGGCTTCGAGAGACACCATCGGACATCCATCCTCATCCCGATGAGAGTAACAAAGATAAGAAGACGACGACGAAGAGAAAGAACAAGATCAAAAATGAAACAACAATCTCGAGAGGCTCAATGGCAAAAAGAAAATTTGATTCACTAAATAGTGAATTCTCGGTTGGGGATTATTCCGCGATGATCGGACCGACTATAAGGAGAAAAAAGAAAAGCAAAAAACCTTAATTATACAGTGTGTCAGAAAATTTTGCACAATAACAAATATACAACAATTGTCCTCGTGGTTAAATCCAAAATGATCTTCAAGCCCCCAAAATGGTATGCTTGATTATATCATCCACAAGTTGATGACAGGATAAATCTTGTTTTTTCTTTCACCTACCCCCCAAGGGACGAACACCCATAAACAAGTTTATGGTTTTACCTTCCGTTGCGATAAGGTTTCCGTTGTCGTCAAACTTTAATAAAAAATTTATAATTCATTTTCGCTGCATTAAAGTTCGAATATTGCGCGCGCACTCCGATTCATAATATTAACAAGTGGCTTGCCTGATCTCACATCGACCACCTGCAAAGAGAAAGTGGCTGGGAGACATGATTATATAATATGCATGTAGTGTTTGGTATTGCTTTTTATAATATATATTCCATACTTTGGTAGTCAAAAAAGTAAATTCGGATTAACCTTCTACTATAAAATCAGTAAGGTCATTTGATTATATAATTATGGAGTATTATTACTTCAAGTGTCGGAGTACATAATATATGCAAATGGGAGTTGTTTATAAGGTCTACAAATTCGTAATTTGTTCGTGCTGGAATCTGCAGATAAATGTCTCGTTTTTTATACAAACCATGGATAAAAAATTGTGTATTGGATAGCCTCTACATGGTCGGTGAGCGCAGTAGAAAATCTGTGAGAGCTCAAATACTCCGGGTATGTAGAAAAGGTGTTACCTTGAAATAAGAAATTGTCATTTCAGTTTGATCGTTATTGGATTTTAGTTTTTCGCATCCTATAGCGCACCGAATTCCACCAACGCCAGAATTGTTCGCGCGGAGATTCACGACACACAATACTACATTCGGTGCTGCTTTAGCGAAACTTGCGTCAAAGATTTTGAGAGGTCAGTGCATTCAATTCCATTATTCTACACATGCAGTCCAAGTACATTGTGAAATCTCAAAAAACGTGACTCCACTAGGCCTCTTTCATTGCCGGCCTGGATGCCGAGGGTAGAATTAGTAAATTTGAGTTATGGGATCATGTCCCATAACCTGATTTTTCTTTGAAAACTGTCCACCTGTCGGTTGACTTTTTGTAGAAAATTAAGCTGCGGATTCGCTTTATTCTCAATTGATTCAAACTCAAAAAAAAAATTTTTTTTACGCGCCATTCAGCAAAAATAGTACTGCCCTGGCATCTATAAAAGGTGCAAACATAATTATTCGTGAATTCACCATAATTCACCATATCGACCCGTCTTCAGACATAATCAACAATATTACTTTAGAGATCGAGAACTTCAACTATTCTACAAATATAGTTCCGGAACTCGAATACTCTTTAAAATATATTTGTGATGATATGGATTGTCAAATGGGAATAAGATATACCGAAATCCAAAAAGGAAATCCTTTTGAAAATCCCGGATGGAAGGTAGAAATAGTGAAAAAAAAAAACCCCCTTTTGACAATACAGATCGGAATAAAACCGTTAAGTCATCTTTGCCCGTCGTTGCCAGGGATTAGAGGAGAGGATAGATTCCATGTCATGCAGGGTCGTTCCACCGGACCAACGAGAGATACTTGATGCTACTCCAGGTCTGATTTTCAATTCTCGTCGTCTCCTCCCATTCGTCCGTTAATAAATAGACGCGCGTTAATTCTAGGATGGGAAATTACGGAGCCCGAGTATGACAAGTATGACACCGACGACGATGATGATGATGATGATGATGATGCGGAGAAAGAAATTCAAAAGCCCGATCGCGATGGTATGCATATCTCGCGTGATAATTGCTCTTTTAATATTAAGACTTCTACCAAAATTTCAGAGTCCACGGTGACGGATGATGAATCTAGCGTGACGATATCGTCTCCGGACTCTACGGAATGCGCGATGGAACCTTCTGGAGGTATCTCTCACGCTTTGCTTCTTTTTCTTTTCAATAATCAATCGACACCTTGTTTTCAAACGTGGCTCATGATGTTTTAGAGCGCGTCGTGGAGTCGGATGAAGAATTGTCAACGAATGTCACGAATGAACAGCTGCAGATGATCAGGAAAGGTTCATTGAAACGAAAATATGAGAGGGGAGACAAACGACAGAAAAGGAAAAAATTCTTTGGGAACGATTAAAGTCACGCATATATGCTGTATTAATCCTTTGTCAGCGTACGAACGCATGCTGTAATTTTTTGAATTTTTTGTATAACAAATTGTTTTTATCAGCCTGGGTTTAACATCCGGGCGCTTACGCGTGAAAAAATAAATGTTAAATGGCTCGTGTATGTTACGCAACGCCTGCGAGACATAAACTTGATTTGAAGCGCAAAAAAAAAAAAAAGAGCTTAATACAAAGGACTATACAATACATATTTATCTAAAAAAAAATTTTTATTTTCCAAATTTTTTGGATCTTTTCTTGTTTCTTTTGAATAATAAATCTTGCAGGTAACTGTATATTTTTTTGTTGTGACATGACTCTCTGATGTGAAGTAATATCAGCCATGATATGAACACCAAGGAGGAAAAATAAATCAAGTAAGTATACCGCACCCCATACAACAACGTATAAATAGATATTACAAGTAATAGATTGCTGGTTATAATTCGATATTTGCTAACATGACAATACAATGGTAAAAATGTGAGAATGAATGCTAGCCGAGCTAGATGAAGGAATGAAATAAATGCGTATAATTATTCTCACCTCCCCGTCGTTCTTGGCAGCATTTTACCGTTAGTCACAATTTCAACATAAAGTATAACGGGGGCAATGGCCATTATATTGTGATCCCATGAGAAGGGTGCAAACCAATGAACCGACATATTCCTTATCCAAACCATCAAAACCGGCAAATTAAAAGGCAAAAGAATAAAGAACAGTAAAAGTATCGATTGCAAGTAATGGTAATGATTCCAGTTTTCGTGCGCATTACGCTATTATAATGAATAGACAAACAATTAACGTTAGGGATCGAAATGGGAAAAATTCACGAACAGCATGTCAAATGCCAATACCTTTTTTCGGGTTACAATTAAGGATCGAACGCATGATACGATGTGAACCAAAAATGCAACGACGAACGCAAATTGATAAGGCACGAATGAAGCCACTAAGATAAGGAGAATAATGGTCGTTACACCGCGACGACGCATTGTCGATTTTTTTGGTTCGGGTGATCTGAGAAGGTATGCATGTAAAAGGTTTTCTTGAAAATCTCGTGCAGTTCCAGAAGCAATGACGCTACAAATCGACTTACCTTTCCACTAAATTTGTCATAAATTGGCTTCGTTTATTAATGCATACGGCGGAATCGGCCAATATCCTGACAATGCTTCTTAAAAGAAACCAACCTATAGTAGTCACACCTATACTAATAATGATGAAAACGAGAGGCAGGAACCAAAAAAACAAGTCTTTATTCCCCAATAACGTGTCGTTCACGTTGAGCGGAGCTCTATCCATGACTATTTTTCGTAAATCCTCGGGCACGTAATCCATAATAAATAGCTCTGCTAATGAATATGTTTTTGGAAATACAGCGATCGACTGATAAATCGATAAAACAGATACTGCAACAAGTAACTTTGGTAATGTTTGGCGAACGAAAAGTGACAACCCGTAAACAAAACTCGGAAACGGTTCTAGAACAGATGATTATGAGTGAACACGAACGAGAATAACGACCAAAGTAATTCTTAAGCATTCGCTACCTCCATTGTTATATTCTCTCAGTTGAGCCCTCAGGGTCATCATAATCGTGACGAAAGGAAACGCAGCCAGAACGGTTTGGAAGCGCATAACCATCTTTCCAAAACTTCCATACCAATCCAACACAATATCAACAGACAATGGTGCAGAACACGTAGGGTCCGTCCAGAATTGTAACTCGATTCCTCTTTTCATGTGTGGAGCAATGGCAGGCGTGAAAAAAGCCGCCTGTCCGTGAATATTTATATCCACGTTTTCGACGTTGACTAGAAATTTCGACTCATACATCGAGGAAATCGATTGTCTCAAGAATGGTGCGAAGAGTTGTTTGCCTGGTGAAATTGAATAAATTTAATACCAAAGTAAAGGTAATTAATTTAATTCAGTCAGACTTACCATCACACTCAGTACGACGGACAGACATTTTGTAAGTCAATAAACTACTTTCGATAACAGGAATTCGAAGCATCGATATTAGAGAACTGTGTTCGGGAAATATGTCAATATGAATCCCGTACATGAAAAGATCTAATGACAAAATATTTGGTCAGCATTATATTGAATTAAAAGGAATCTAAAATTGACAGATGATAATTTTCTAATGGTTGACCTTTAATCGTTGTGTTAAAGTCTATCATTGTGATCCTCTCATCATAAAATTCTCCGATCAAGAAACCCTTCATTTTATAATCTTCGCGAAACATGACGGCAATATACTGATAATCTATTAATTGATCAACTTTCAATTTCAAAAAGCTAAAAGTCTTCCCAGAAAAAGGTTGTTTCACACCAAATGTTGACGCCGGTACCGATGAGATATCGTTACGTGCTATGTGACAAGAAAGTCTGGGCGCAGTAGGCAATAAAAAATCATTTACGGAAAAATCTTCTTTGCCATGAGGCTCAGGTACTTCCGTGGGCATTACGTGACACAAGAGTATATCAAGCCCAGAACCTTCAGAAAGAGACTGATCGGTTAAAAGAGAAAATGCGTTTAAGGCAGAGTGAGGCGCTGACGGTGGTATGGACATCAAATATACTCGTGGGATTGACTCCGAATTGTTCAACACAAGTCTCTCTCCCATATCCAAAAACCGGTGAGGCAGCTTTTCCAAATTTATGATTCCAAAAGATCCTGTACAATAGCAGATCAAAAAAAAAAGTCTTTTTTAGAAGGAATTTTGACAAGTAGTATCAGTACACATTTGAAATGTTGGTTTACTTACCCCTCTTGGGTTCATAGTGTCCACCTTCGGCAGGCTCATCGAACCCGCCTAAGAGAACCTTGCGAAAAGCCAACATCCTCTCTGGCCTTGGTTTCGTCTGTTCTGCGCGTCTGATGTCAACAACACTTAACAGTGAATTCGCAACGACCCCGACCAATTGATCACACCACAAGATGCATTGATGATCCATTGCTGTCCATACGTTAGGGATGGATGTGGTGAACACGGTGAATCCGTGAGACGCAGGAACGAGAGGACTTATATTGGCCGAGTCGGAACAGACTACGGTATCCAAATTTCCACCAGCGATTGAAATTAAAGTTACATCTTCTAGCGAATTTCGAGTTGAATTTTGGAAATAGCCGTTTCTCCAAAAATCATTAATGTCCGTATAAATTTTGCTTATTTGCCAGTCGAACGGGGCGGGTGGTAATAGATGAGGAGATGACATCGTCAAAATTGTGTTGATGGATCCGGGTTGATAATTTGGCATGGTAAATAAAGTTCTTGCAACTACTCCTCCCATTGAATGACCAATTATAATCACGGAGGTAGGATCGGGATAAACTTGTAAGGACGGTCCAGTTTGTTGGTTCTTTCTAACCAATGGGTACAATGATAAAATGTACCTGATTGCATCGTTGATATATTCCGCTTGTTCGAGAAGGGAATGTCCGTGAAATGCAGAAAGCTCTTCATTAAAGTCAACTGTTATCCGAAAAAAAAAATTTTTAAAATGAGTATTCTCGCCTTAATACGTCTCGTCAAATAATAATTAGAAGGTACCTGTAAAAAAATCGATTGACCTTAAACCATTGTTCCATAGCTCCGATCTGTTCCCGTAATATAACTTTGACGTCTCGGAAGCTATGGATCTAACCTGTCTATAGCTACCGGCATTTCCTGGAATGAAAAGGGCCGGAATTCCTATGGGCTAAGCAATCGTCATAAAATCTTTGGTTATTCGTAATTTGAATAAATTCACTTTTCCAGATAAACTCATATCAGCATTGACGCATCAATTTAATTTGGCTAGTAATCTTTAATTTAAAATACTCGCTTACTTGATCACCACGATCGTACGACAAATCTTTATACAGATAAAGTCCATATTTTCCCGCAAATCGTGTTTGCTCACTATCAAAACCAACTTGTTTAATGTACTCCGGATACATGTACGAAACCTCGCATCCTATAGGGTCTTTCTGATGGTGAAGAAATGAATCCAAGGTCACACCCAACAAAAGAACAGTTACAACTAATATTATTATTATGAGATATGAACATGAAAATAAGGCCGAAGGACTTCGCGTCGAGGTCGTTGCAGAAGACTTTCGCGACTTTTTCGTGGGAGAAACAACCGAGGCTGAAGCTGTCGTGTGGTTGATTTTACTTGGATGTCTCGATTTCTCGGGAGAGCTCGGGGAAGTCGTTTTCTCTTTACGTTGTTGACTACTTGAAACTGGATCTATCAATCGTGTTGTGTCAACCTCATGACGTGACTTAATTTCAAGTGTTTCGCGCTCTTCTGCTTCACGGACACCCATTGATATAGTAAAGTAAAATTAACGCTATTTGCCTAAGATACTGCCGCTTTAGTTGTTCGCTTCAGCCGAAACATGAGAAAGTGTTCCTTCCTGATCAAAGCAATAATGTTTTCTTGTGTAAGTCGAGGTCTTAACAATACTTCGTGAACACGGCACAGGTTAGGCAAAACGTCGGAACGTTCTAAAGTTGAGTTGCGCAAAAGAAATCTTATAAAACGTAAGCACTTGGATTTCCTTAACCAGGGAAACCGAGAATGAGTAAGACCGTTACAAACAATTGTCTCGTTCGTGCTAACCTTATAGTTTCACGGTGCAACATGCATGTTGTAATTCGAGGTACTTCCTTGCCTTCTATGTAAAAAAAAAATTTTGGGGGGCTTAGTAGTCAGCTGATCTAGTATAATCTACTCGATGATGTTTCCTAAGCCCAAGTGTCATTTCTCGTTTTTCATGTTCTTGCGTAACCAGCTATAACGGGACCTAAATGAGAATGGCAAAGATGGAAGTCTTTTTATCGTATATTATAATCTATACAAAAACCAAGTATTCGCAATTAACGTTCATATGATATTTATTTATTATGAGATATATTAATTATATTTCAATTAACATATTTATTTTAGTCAAAAAAAAAAAAAAATTTTTTTATACCATTGTTCTGTCCGAAGCTTTATAGCTAAAAAATAACAGATATATTTAATACTGTACCTGTCAATAAAAAAACAGAACGAGTTTATTATTTTAAAGCGGATATTTTTATCAAATTTATATAGTTACAATATATACTTATTGCTTTGAAATTAAAAAATAATAATAACAATCTTAGATAATATCAAAGATAGATATTTTAATAATTGATTTTTTTCTATCAATTTCATAAAATTAAGTTTTTAGTTAAAATAATATAAATAGACTATTATTTAAATCCATAAATTAATTCAAGCTTAATCTTTTTTTTTTGTATATCTGCAATCAGGTTACAATTAAATATTTCTATCAAATTTAATAAACTTATTATATGTAATAATAGATTTTAAGTTTGACCTTGGAAACAATATTTTATTTCATGATGATCTTTGAATAAATATTCTTCTAGTTCACTACTTTATTACTAATAGATTATCATTATTGAATATTCTACCAGTCACTGAAATACAAGAAACTATAAAAGAATAGATTGATAAAAGAAAAAAGGAAATATTGTAATCAAATTTATATTTGACTAATATATTCAAGTGGAATTGCTTTTAAAAAAATAATTTTCAAAGAAAGAATTAATGCAGTATGCAAAATTTTTTTTTTGTCACAATATTACTAGATTTTGTGCTAAATTTTTTTTTCTCAGTATGTTGATATTTTTAATGCCAAGGAGTAGCAATTATAAATAATTTATCAACCTTTTTATTATTAATTTTTGCCAAATTCAGCAATAATTTGGCAACTGAATGACATAATTTCAACTAGTGTAAAAAGAAAAATAGAAACAAAAATCAAATATTTCTCACTAGAAAATATTTAAATATTTAAATTAATAATTATAAAAAAACTATTCACAATTGTTTCTTATTATTTAAATTATTGATTTATAGTATTTACTAACTTTTGTTCTTATTAAAATAAAGAACTATAAATTTTGTCTCTTAAAAAGAAACATAAATAATCTTCAAAATTTTATATGCTAAATACTTTAAGAACCCATCATTATCTGCAAAAATATAAAATAAAAAAAAATATATAAAAGTATATACAATATATATATTTTTTATCTTTTATTACTGATATAACTCTTTCTGCTGATCCTCTGACCACACACAAAAAAGATGTTCACAAGAAGTTTTGATACTTTTATGCTAATAAAGTCTTATCACTTTCTTTAAATCAACTCAAGAGTTCCTTCAGAACTCTATCACTTTTCTCTTCTCTTTCTTATTTACAATCTCCTTTGAACAAACTGAACTCCTGTGACCTGCAAAGCTCAGCTCTCACCTTTACTACCTATGATAAGAAAGTTTCTAAAGAAAGAAGGACCAATGCTGAAGTATCTCTCACTTTTCAGTTATGGTAGAGATAATTGAGATTCTATCCCAGTCAAAGGACTCACTTTTCTATCCTTTGACTGGTGTTATAGCCTTTCAGAGCTACCTTTTTCACGACTTTTTGAAGAATTTTGCCTACCTCAGCTTGATCTGAAATTTTGGGTAGCACGAATCTCATCAACTTTGATTGATTGACACGAAACACATTGGACAAGATTAATAAACAAGCTCCTATTGGTCATCTCATATGTTTTAAATGCATTTTCTCAGCTCCATAAGAACCCGAGATCCACCATAAGTCATTATATTATACCTTGGTGCGAATAGATAATGAATACTGTCAACTCCTACATCTTTGACTAAATAAAAGAGAAAGAACATATTCTTCTCTCCTCTCTATCAAGAAAGAAAAAAGAAAACTAGGTTCAAAGAAATACATAATGAGAATGATGCCTTAAAAGTGCTACGCCTATTCTTTATTAGCATGAATATTGGAAGATCAGGGAAATCTTAGGATTATTCGTACCTAATTAACAATATCAATATGCAGTTGAACGATCACAGATAGCTAAAGAATATGTCACAATGGGACATTAGACAAATGGCTTAATCTCTATTGATGATAGTACTTTGGAGAAAACAGCATGATATTTATCAAGTTCAACAAGGTACATGTTGGAAGTATCAAGATTCTCCTTTCTAGGCTGGAGTTATCCAATAATAAAGAAGAACAGATTGTTGGATGATGGGTCCCTAATATCCCAGTACTCATTTATTTTTATTATATCCTAGAGCTCTCCAAAACCCCCGATTTATTATCACCCAAAAGAACACCAGTAGAAGATCCCATACTGGATAGGATATAGAAGAAAAAGACAAAAACTGATAGATAAGGATCACAATATAGAGATACTGAAAGCAATAAAGGAATAGGCACTATGCTTTGAACCGATGAAACTCTTGAAGAGTAATCAACCTATAACATCAATATGGTAGTAGTAGCGTGTTTTCAAGTTACCCATGACTAATGGTAGGTTCCTAAAGTATTTAGCATATAAAATTTCACAGATCACTTATGTCCTTTTTTGAGGGACAAAATTCATGACTCTTTACTTTAATAGGGACAAAAGTTAGGAAATACTATAAATTAATGATTTAGATAATAAAAAACAATTGTGAATAGTTTTTTTATAGTTATTAATTTAAAAATTTTAATGTTTCCTAGTGAGGGACATTTGACTTATG
>CAJVPT010002422.1:0-17744 GCA_910592055.1 Acaulospora colombiana
GTACAAGACAAAGAGAAGAAGTAAAAGAGAGTGAAAACAAGAACCTTATAGAAATTGTAAGAAATGGGATTAGATATGGGATGCAGTGGTTGGGGTTTTGATCCTTGTCAGAACATTGTATAGTGATACGTAGTAGTGACCTGCAGGCAATGATATTAGAAGTAGGAAGGGTTTTCACCTGAACTATTAGCGGAGCAATAAATCCCTCCCAAAGTTGCACTTAGAGTCTTAGATAAATATAAGACTTTGACGAGTGATTTAGTTAGAGAATTAGCTTTGGCGTCACATGTATAATGTACAGCTTACAATTGTTTAATAAAGCACATATAACTAGCATGACAGAGGGTTATAATAAAAAAAATAAATAAATAAAAATAAATAAATATTGATTTTTATTTCTGAATACTTTATATATAGATTCTTCTTATACAATATATCTTTGAATTTTTATTATATAATTTGTTGAAAATAAGGAATTTGTTATTCCAAAAATTGATTGCGAATTTTCTGTTATATTAATTTTGATAAGATATTATATTATGATTTATATTACTAAGATTTATAAATTGAAATGTTTTTATTAGTTTATAATTGAATTTTGAATTTAATTAATTTATTCTTTATTTCTTTTAAGTAGTTTTTATTGTACTAAGTATTTGATATAAAAAATTTGTTTATAAAAAATTATTATAGATGTATTTATAATATATATATATATATATTTTTTGAAAGAATAATGAAGCCCAGTCTATTGAAGTTGATAGGACAGCCCTTATATATGATATAGTTGCTAATTACAGAGCAATTCTATAATCAAGCTTTATATTAACCAATGTACCTTAGTCCACCCTACCATTATATCTAATAAACCTGATTGTAACACCTTGTGTACTCCTATGGCTTATTGCCAAAAGAAACCCTACTACCCTACTATCTGTATCTATATTATCCTTCCCTGACCCTCATATCTACAAGCCCGGGTCTGTAACACAGGATCCCTTTCATATCTCGTCCTATCGAATATTCTTTTTACAGTACTTATTACAGTATGCTTACGAAATATCCACATGGAGTCTCAAATGTCATCTCGTCCCACTGAAGCACTCTTTTTATATGATCTATTACAGCCTACCTATGGAGTGACCACGTGGAGTCTTGGATAGATGTTGATTTTGGTAGAGACCCTTTTCTAACTAACGTGCCTAGGCTCCGCTAGCTTCCTTGATTTTACGGCATGCAGATCTTCAACCTATCTGCAGGAGCTTAAAAGAACCTGTCTTGTGACGAAGTGACTTCAGCACTAAAACCAGCTGAAGCATCTTGTTATCTTTGAATACCTCGTGATCGGACAGGGTCTTAACTAAAGGTGGTTAGATCATTATTATAGAATGGATGGGATCTTCTTGTATCACCTAGGCTTAAGTGGTACTGCCTCGCAGTGATATTGAACTCGGAAACAGTACTTGGTGACCTGGAAGTGTTACCACTATGCTATTAATCCACAGGTCTATATATTTATAATATTGTCTCTCTATATTTTTATAATATAAATATGTATAATATTTAAAAAAAAGATATATTAATCTAGAACTAGATTTCATATTAAAATAGTTATACTAATTAAAATTATGTTATTCAGTAATTGAATTATTGTCAAATTTGATTAAATTTAATAATAAAATATTTTCAAATTCTTTTTTATTGTTGCTACTTGGTATATTACTATTTTAACAATAAAATATCAATAAAAAATTTAGTAGTAAAAAATTTAGTAATTAAAAAATTCAGCAATAAAAAATTTATTAATTAAAAGTTTAACAATAAATTGTCAAA
Source organism: Acaulospora colombiana (assembly GCA_910592055.1). Taxonomy (NCBI): domain Eukaryota; kingdom Fungi; phylum Glomeromycota; class Glomeromycetes; order Diversisporales; family Acaulosporaceae; genus Acaulospora; species Acaulospora colombiana. The sequence goes on from CAJVPT010002422.1 coordinate 1,834, forward strand.
AAATTCATTAACAATTTATCAAATAATTTATTGACTATTCAATAAAATTCATTAATATTAAAAATTTTTTAACTATTCACTAAAAAATCTACAATTATTTATCAAAACTATTCATTAAAAGTTTATTAATTATTTATTAAAATTTGACAACTATTTATCTATTATTTATCAAAAATTTATAAAATATATAAAAAAAATTATTTATATTTATAAATTATTTGTTATTATTTACATAATAATACATAATAAATTAAATTATAATAAGATAAATTATATATTATATATTATATTATAGTTTATTTTATTTATAATTTATAAATATGTACATAAGTTTAGCTAAAAATTTATAATTATCTATAGATAAACTAATTAGGAGGATCAGGCCAAAGATTGGCATATGCACAACCTAAAGTTTCATCAGGTGGATTCCCTATTACAGCGTAGATGTCATAGGCATCGGGAAATTGTGGGATTACAAGTGAAATAAATACACTAAATTGTGTCCCAGCTTTAATTGGACATCGGGGCAGGCCGTTTTCTCCGCAGGTAGGTGTTGAAAAGGTATGTACATTGTTTGTATTATCGTCATCGATAAATATCATATAAAGTTGGTCGTTTGCTTCAATATCTGTTGGAAGAGGTCCAGAAACTGTAAAATTATCTTGTTGACCTTCGACGGGATCAATTGGCGTTTCCACATTGAGTCGTGGAAAGGTGCCAGCACTAGTGAAACATGTGCCCCATTCAATATTAGAATTTCTTTTATCAAGTTGATGCGGCAAAGAATTGACCGCGGAAAGCGTGGCAAATAAAAGGAATACAAAAATGAAATTTCGATTCATGATTTTGAAAATTTAATTATTAAAGTTCGTCTTATTTATAAAATGAAAAATTTTTTTTGCTGATCACTAACTCAACCGTTCGCTTCCATACAAAATTTCGGACTACCATATAATCACAAATTTTTAATATTTAGTGACGATCGCGCCATAGGAAAAAGGTCATTGATAACTTATTATTCTATATCTTGCGTAACATTACATTGTAGTCCTCGCTATTCCAACGCTTGCACCTAGTGCGTTTAATAAATGGGCTCATTCACGTTTCTTGAAATAATAAAAGTTTGTGAACTTGAAATAGTCGCTTCGCGTGATTTGACCAGAATTCTTAATGGTGGTAAAATTTATATTTTTCCTTATAATAAAAATTATAATTAACCGATATACAGTATATAACCTTTATAATATATATTTAATTAAACTTTATAAGAATAAATATTTAAAAATCTTCAAGTATTTTTTATTTACCTAGCATAAAATATTTTAATAGATATAAAGTTAATAATTTGATAATATTTTGAGTAAGTAAAGTAAGGGTTTTTGTTTATTGAAAATTTAAAAATAAGTAAATTCCATCAATTTTCTCAAGATTTTATTAAAATAAGTAACATAAAAAATACCTCAAGCCTTGTAATTTTGGATAATATTAAATTAATCGGTTTACTTATTTCATGTTTTAAAAAATTGGATTTAAATAAGAATTAATATGGTAAAAATATAAATAGCTTGTTAAATTCAATATATTTTTTTTAATAGTTGCATAATAAAAAGTTTTTAATCTAATTTATCATAAATGCACTATGAACTTTTCTATTTTAATAATATCCAAGATCTTTATTTTCTAGTTTAAAATAACTTAATTTGGTATAATACTCAAATAAAAATCAATTAATAAAGACTATTTAATATTACTGATAGTGCAAAAAAAACAAAAACTTTTTTTTTAAGATTTGAGCAAATGATGTCTATAAGAAATATTGAAAATATAATGATTTTTATTAGATATATATACTAATAAAACTAAATTAATAAAATAATAAAAACTTGTAAAGCTCAATATTAATTAGCTTATTAACTATTAAATCTCTAATTAAATCTATTTACTTAATAAATAATAATAGATTTTACTAGAACAAATTATAATAGGTTGTTATTAATCTGTATCTATATAAAAATATATATTATATAAAAAATAGTTAATATAATATTAGAGGATTTATTATCTATAAAATTTTAAGTTAATTATTAATAAAGAATTCATATATAATATTAGTTGTAGTTTAATATAAAAAAATTTTTTTTAAACTAATTTATTTTGTAAAAAATTTAATATTATTTTTTTAAAAAAAATTATTAATAATAAAATTTCTAATTTTAATTTTTTTTTCTGAAAAACTATAAATAATAATAACTTTAAATTTTAAAAATTTTTTTTGATTTTTTAATAATATATAATTCTATTTTTTTTGTTTTATTTTTTATATAGAATAAAAGTTTAACTTTATTTATTAATTTTAATAAAATAATTTACAAATTTAATTGTAATAATTATATATTGTTATGGGTCACGTGGGTGACACGATTTACATGTAATGGTTTAGAATCCAAAAACCTGAAAGTCTGGTATAAAAGATTAAGTATTGCAAGGTAAGAAACTATAGATAAGGCTTGGGTACTAATAAGAGAACTATGTGTAATTGAAAAGTATAGAAAGTTTAGCAAAGCTTAGGGTTAGTATAGCCGATTATAAAGTAGATAGTCATTGTTAGATAGAAAAGTATAAATAACTTACCAATGTATGTCTAAAAGGCAGAGAGCTGAATGTGTTAGGAAAACAGCCCTCCTTGAGAATAGAAATAAAAATTAATGAGATACCAAAGAAACAGAACGCAATAAAGAGACACTTACCTTTGGCCAAGTCAATCACCATACCTCTGCCTTCCCTAAGTGTTCTTTATAGGAGGCGTTCTCTTCTTTGTGAGTATTCGTAAGATGACTGGGTTACGCGAGGCACTACGGTTTAGTGACAGACTCGCCGGTTTAGCCCACGACAATATATGTATTATTTTATATTACAAATATTCTCAAAACTCTATTTATAAAAAATTTATTAGACTGTTTATTATCCAGAAGTATTCGGATGGATTAAATTCTATTATTACCTATTTAAAAAATCTAGATATTACTATTTTTTAATCTTCAATTTTTTGAATTTCTTTTAAACAACTTGTTATAATTTGATTTGCTAATTCCTTAAAAAGAAAAATATATTTTTTAAATAGTTCTTAATAAATATAATTCAATTATTAATTTTGTACTTTTTTTAAAATAATCTATATTTATTTTATATAATTGTATTTTTATAGAATAAAAATCTATTTAAAATTTGAAATAGAAAAATTCTATTTATATATAATTAAAATAAAAATAATAATATATTTATATATTTATTGCATTTATATCATAAAAAGTTTTTTTATTTCATAAATTTTCATATAATCTATATATGATATTATACTCTGAATTTTGTAATTGTGATCTAAAAATAGTATTACTATATTCTAAATCTATAAATTTTTTGTATTTATTATTATTATTATTTTTTTAAATCCTTTATCAGACTAGACATATAAATTTTATTAAATAGTTATATATTTTATACTATAAAATACTATATATTATTAATACTAAATCTTTTCCTAACTTACTTATCTCTATTTTGAAATTTATCAAAATTCTAAATATAACTTTATAAATAATTTATTACTTTATTAGTAATTCAGATAAAGATTCATCCAATTAATAACTTTATTATATTCAGATTACTATTGCAGATTGCTCTATAATATTCTAATTGAGTTCAAATCCAATTACTTTATTCTATATTTTTTTTTTTATTAAAATTTTTTGCAGATTAGATTTTTTCTTTTGATAGTAATTTTCTTTTCTTTAAGAATATAGTTTTTTGACCTGAATAGTATGGAGATCTTTTTGTTTTGTCTGCTTTACAAATTTTTGCATTTGTTCCCATTTAATTACTTTCTTATATTTCTTGTCCCAGATTCTTTTTCAAACTTAATTGCAAACTCTTTTTTGTATTTTTATTATCAAATTTTTTTATTTTTCTTTCTATACATTTTTCATAATATTTTAAATTTACTATTTCTAGAAAGAGATTCTTTTTATAAAGTTAGTGCAAAAACTTAAATACCTTAACTAGTATTAGAAATCTATTCTATTAGTCGAGAGATTCACTTATTGAGCTTTTCTAATTTTTTTTAAATATTAATAATTAGCCTAATATTTTTTTTTATTCTCTCTTTTTCTTTTTTATAAAAACTTTTTGAAATTTCTAATAATTTTATTTACTTCTTTATTCTATACTACTTATAATTGGTTCTTATAATTTGAGCATTCTAATAAATATTCTATAGTTTCTACTTGTTAATTACATGTATATATAATATATTTTGTTTTTTTATATATAGTTGTATTTAAAAATTTAAGTCCACTTGCTGTTTTTATTATAAATTTCAACTTGACAATTTTTAAATCCTTAATTATACAATCAAAATTATAAAATTTATATATATTATATTCTAATATTAATTTTATTTATTATATTTTTTTTACTTTTTTCTAAAAAAAATTTTTTTTAATAATTTTTTGAAAAAAGTGAACCAGTCTAAACATACAAGAAAAAAATACAAACCTCTAGACCAAGCTATTAAGTACTTACAATATACTCAACATATATATATAAAACTATCCAAAAATATTAAGAATAGAGATATATACTATTTTATTAACTTTTTATTTCTTTTTTTTAAATTTTTTAGAAGAAAAAAAAGAAATCCGAAAACTGATTCAGTCAGAAAAAGGGAGCCAATATTAACATAATATAGCTTATAGCCAGACTAGTGCAGGTCAACATCTTTTAACACTATAAAGAACTTAAAAAGCAACCAAGTCCACTTGATAAATCAAGTTGTTCCAGTTATATTAAGGCTCAAAAGGATATTAAAGCTTCCTAAAGACAAGATAGTCTAAACGTACATATACAGTATATCAAAACAACATATCTATCCATAACCTTGTTATATGAATACAAATATATAAAGCAAGACAAAAAACAAGTATGTATATATACAACTTATTGTCTAAACAAGTTGATTTATTTTTTACATAAATATAACAACAACTTTCAAATTAGAATAGGATTATCGATATAAATAAATAAATAAATAAAACAACACAACAAAATTTTTTGTATTATCTAAACAAATACATATAAATAATAATAATATTAAAAGAGTTTATTCATAGTTTAAATTTAGATTATTTATAAATATAAATAAGAAAAATATATAAAAATATTCAGACTGTTGTCATATAACAAAATAGAATATATATTCAACACCAACAATATTGATACTATAGATATTAATAAATCTAAAGCAATTTTACAAATAGTATAGAATAGAGAAAACAAGATATTAGATATCTTAATTAATATAGCCAGACAGTATAATAAGAAAGATGAAATATGGGCAATACAGCAGTTGCTTCAACAGAAAGAAGAAACAAACATTAATTACAGATACACACCCTTATCAGAAACATTCACAATTATAGATAATATAATCATCAAAATATTAAGAGTAAATAGAGTAATATTTTATAAAGAATATATCCTAATAAAACATATTATATACCTTTGGCAACAAGGTAATAGAAGAGAAGAAAATCTATAACAACAGTTTCTAGAAGATGAATATTTAAATATTGTTAAAGGAAATAATAAACATTAGAAATTGAAACAACAACTCATATAAACAAGTAGAAAGATCTGATAATGGAGAAAATTAGAAAGAAAGTATAAGGTTCAAGTATTGCAGAACTTAATACTTACTCCATCAGAAATCATCAAGAAGTAGCAACAAACAATTCCTATTATATAAATTAAAAAAGAACTTACAAAATTGGTACTATAACAATCAATGTCCCAAGAAATATCAAAGAAAAAATGCTTGCATATATGAGTGGTCTACCAAAAACTACTGGCATATCAAAAAAATCTATTGTATATAGAATTTCTAAATAGTAATGAATAGTTAACCTTTTATGTTAATAAAGAAGAAGATCTTCTAAAATGTATAGAAGAAATAAATCACAAGGAATAAAACTTCAGCATTCAACAACTAAACTCTAATAGGAAAGAAAAAGATATATATTTAAAAAATAAAACCAACAAAATGATAAAAAGAAATTCTTCAAGAAGCTAACATCAAAAGAAAGTAAAGAGATATTCCATATCAGTTTGATAGATATAAATAAAAAACAACATGATTTCAACTAAAAAAGTATCTCAAAAAATATAGTGAAATTAAGAATCTAAATACATATAACTATCAAAAAAACAAGATTAGAATAAGAGTGTATATCAAAAAATACAAACATATTAATATCAACTTGAAAAATATTTGGATGACTCCTATAGGAACAAAATGGTAAGAATAATATTTACCAAAACAGAGCTATCAGATAGAGATATTATTGGCATCATAATACAACAAAATACTTACTTCACAAAACTCTTTAGAACAAATAAAATACAATTAAGCTTGGTAGTCAAAGCAGTAGGAAAAACAAAAGTCAAAGCTTGTTATACATCAAAAGACTCACATACTTTACAAAAATGTAACTTTACAGTAGTATATTTTGAAAGCAAAGAAGATTTGAACAAAGTATATAAACAATATGTTTTTTTACAAGAGTTACAATTATCATGGAATGCAAAATATATAAAGATCACGCAACCTTCTCAAAAGATTCAGATATAGAAGAACAGAACAGATCAATTAATAAAACATCAAGAGAAATTCAAAAAGAATTATAGAAATTAACAATAATTTAGATTCTGATCTGATATCTATTAGCTTAAGAGAATCCATAGACAAAGAAAATAAAGAAATAAGAACACAATGTATTAAACTCTTAAAAGATTTGTTACTCGATATCCAGCCACTGGAAGTAATAGAACACCATTAAACTTTAAAAAAGAAAGATAGCAGAATAGATATAGAAAGAACACCAATGGCAATATTAGTAGCAAACATAATAGTATATAGCAAGAATTATTATAACTAATTCTAGAAAATCTAGAAAAACTCAATAATAGAATATATAAACTAGAAATAGAAAACTATTCATCCCTCAAAATAAGAGATGAAAGGGGAACAAATCACTCCTAAAAAATACATTAGTTGAAACAACTTATTTAGAAGATAGTAGGTCTTCCTATCTTTCCTATAATACAATTCAAAAAGAGAATCAGATGACAAGAATAGAGACAATAGAAATAAAGAAACAGCAACAAAAAAAAATTAGATATATTTATAGAGAAACAAAAAACCATATTCCAAAATAAAGGCAAAAATAAAATAGTAAATGTAAAAACAAAGACAGATAATATAGATATTATAGGTATAATAGAAAATAAAGTAATTTGAATAGGCTTATATAATATAAGAAGCATAATAAATACAACAAAATAACAAAATCTATTAGAAGAAATAGAAGAACAAGGAATAAGTATAATAGAACTAAGTGAAACAAAACTCACTTTCATCAATAGCAAATGGACCTTCAAGAATCAATCCTTCTATAAACACTATTTCAGCATAAATAAGAAGACCTCATATAGAGCAGGAGTTAGCTTGCTAATAAGAAAATATCTAGAAAAGAAAATTGCATCAATCAAAAAATAGAAAGGGTATATAATAGCAGTCAACTTCTGGGTGAAAAGAAATAAAACCTGCATAGTATAGAGTTATCTATTAAATGACAAAAAAAAAAAGCCAAGAGTGTTGAAATAAAGTCAAGAAACTAATTCAAGAAAAACCAGAAAAAAAGTTTTATCTAATTATAATAGGAGACTTTAATATAATATATAATTTCATAGAAAATAAAACATTAATATCCAAGGCAATATTTAGGTCATCCTGAAAATCAAAAATTTCACTTTTTACTTTTCTTAAAGATAGAGACTTTATTGATATACAAGCAATCTGAGAAGAAAAAAATAAATCATCTATTAGACAAAACATTACAAGCAAGAATAGAATTGATTATTTATAGATATTCTATAGTATAATGCAATTTTCAATAATTCTCTTTGAAAATAAGGATATATCAAATACAACAAGAAGTGATAATATGATACTAACAGTTACATTGTAAAATATGAATCTCTTTTTGAGAAGCAAGATTTCTAATCAATCCAATAAGACTATTAAAGTAATAGATATTAAAAAATTTACAGAAGAATAATAGAAAAAGTGTTGAAAAGTGTGGATCACAAATTCAAGACAAAATTAATGCCAATATTAGAAAGTGAATCAATCAAAACATCAATAACATCATGGATAAATCAAATATGGGAATGTTTTGAAAACCAGATAACCTTAGTAGCCTTCATCAAATTGATAATCAAGAAAATAAGATCAAATCAGAAAAGAAAGTACTGATCAAGATTTGATTCATTAAATATAGAAGAGCCATTAAACTCAATACACCATTTAAAAAAGCAAAGCTGACTAAAGCACATGAAGATATACAGACCCTCAATATAATGATACAAGAACATAACAAAAAACTCTATCCTAGACTTCATATTGAAAACTTATGTCTATAATATAATATAGAGAACATGCCTTGATCAGAAATTCAGGATACAATTAAAACACTCAAAATAGTTTATCAAAATAAAGAAATTAAGAAAGCCAAAGAAAAGATAAAAAAAGCATTAGAACAGAGATGCGATAATCTCAGAAACAATCAATAAAAAATGATCAACTCAATCTTAGATAGAAAAAGAGGCAAAATAGCCTTAGATAAAGTTAAAACTATAAATAACATATAAGAATACATCTCAACAAACAAAGTAGAAATAGAAAAAAAACTTCGAAAATATTATAAAAAAGCCTTTAAAAAATGAAGTGCTAATTTTGACTATCTAAGGACTAAAAAAAAAAGTATAAACCTAGAATAGACATTAATCATACATGATATGAAGGACTCCTAACTCCTATATTCCAAGAAGAACTTTAGCAAATTCTATTAATATTACCAAACAATAAAGCTTTTGATAGATCACAAATATATTATGAGATACTTAAGAATCTAAGCATTCAAGGTAAAATATATCTTCAAAAGATATTGAACAAGTTTCTAGAACTTGAAATTACTTCTGACAGATAAAAACAAAGCCATATTTATCCAATTATCAAGCCAAAAACATGAAATTGCAAATTACAAAACATAAGATCAATTGTTCTTCTAAAAGTTACTTAAAAATGTTTTATAAAAATTCTTACTAACAGATTAAATAATATTTATAAAATATATAATATTCTAAAAGGTCCAAACTTCACAAATATACCTGAAGAAAGTACAGCAGAACCTATTCAAGTATTGAATAATATTTATAAAGAAGCTAGAGACAACAAAAAGAAATTGTGAATACCCTTCCAAGATACAGTCAAAGCATATAACTGTAATATTATAAGTTTAGATACAGTATGTCACAAAAGATAGTGAAAAAAATTAAAATTCTGGCAGGATTCATCAAAATTATTATGGATCTTTTTGCAAATAGAGAATTAAAAATACTATATAAAAACAACTTAATAAAATCAATAGTTGCAGGAGATGGTATAGATCAAGGAAAAACTATTTTACTACTATTATAAAGAATATTTTATAATCCTTTATTATGCAAAATTCAAAATGATAAAGACAAAGAATACACAATATCAGTCCAATGGAACCCAGATTTTGATGAAAAGAAATAATATAAGCTAGAATCCAGACATGCAACAATAACTTTCATGAAAGATACTATATGGATAGCTAGATCAAAAGAGGATATGAAACAAATATTAAAAATAGCAAGAATCTTTTACAAAGTCAATGATTTTCAAATTAATAGTTGTAAATTAATACTTATTACTATTAACAATCCTAGCCAATATTCTGAAAGAGTCAAAGCTAGAATAAACAAAGAAGAAATAAAAGAATTAGATAGAAATAAATATATCAAATTTTTAGGTATATAGACAGGAAATCCAAAAACTTCAGTAAAAATAATAGAAAAAATTCACAAGGAAATCAATTTAATAACTAGAATACTAATAAAGAAAAAAATAATAGATAAACAAGCCCTTTATATTTTAAATAGAATCCTAATCTCAAGAATAGAATTTTGAATACAATATAGTATATTATTATTGAAAATATGCAATAACCTAACAATTAGATTTTGAAAACTATTCAAAATCAAAAGTGCATTATTCATATTGATATCTAATAGTGTAATACACTATCCTAAAATCTATAGTTTCAAAAGTATATAGATGCTACAAATAAAAAGCCAAGTTACAAGTCTTTGTAATAGATTAAATGATAAAGGTTTAACAGAACTCACAACTATTATCAGGCTTAAATAGGTACAACCAAAATACTGGGAATCCCAAAACTTATTCAACTATAAAAGACTAGATCAAATAGTAGACAAGGATAACTTCTCAGTACAAATATTCAAAATTGCAAAGGATTTAGATATAACTTTCCAAAACTAGAAATGGGATAAAACATTTAAATAGAAAAAAGGCAATAACTCAATTTAAAAATATCTATCAAAAGAAGAATATAGAAAAACTATTTCATCTCTACATAACAATAAACTAATGTATCTAGATCAGATTGTAGAGAAGAAAACCATGAGACTAAAAGAGGGGAGGTTGATTCAATTACTTTAGAGAACAAGTAAAGAGCCAATTCCAGATTGATATAGCAGATTGTTACACTTATTACTATCAAAAACAATAAAAGAAATTATAGAAAAATGGTATAATAACAATATTTTATAGAAATCTAATGATCTGAAACTCAAGTTAAATAGAGACAAGAGACAAAAAACCTGATATATTCTGAACAAAAGTTTAGCAAGATTAATCTAAAGAAAAGTTTTAAGATCAGAAAAGGAACTGATATACTTTAACTGAGAAGAACAAGCAGAAAACTAGGGAACAACTTTGTCTTAGTGCAGAGTATATGCAAATGGCATACTCATTAATAGTACTTGCATTATAAATGAAAATAGAGATAAGCTTCATGAGATTACTTTCTTGAACAAATGCAAATCAATAAGAACAATCAAAGAACTAAAGATTCTAATAAAAAAAAAATACTGGAAAATAAAATAATAGACAAAATCTAGTATACTATAATATCTCAAAAAAATAAAATCCAAATAATAAATATAATAATTGAATAATAGGAAATGAGAATTATTGAAGAACACATTCAAAAAGGAATCTATCAAAACTGCTTGAAAGAAATTCTAAGAAGAAACCTTGAAGAACAAAAGAAATTCCAGTTTTACTTAGATGGATCCCTAATAGATCATGGAAAAAAAACAATTAAAATAGGAATAACATGGATTCAAATAAGTGGTAAAGATTAAGGGGGTAGTTTCTAGGCAGATATACAAAATTGGCCATCATTCACAAGAGTAGAATTAGCAGCAATAGTTACAATTTTATTAGTAATACTAGTAGAAAGCTTGATTGAAATCTTTATAAATAGTCAAATATGTACAGTATATTTAAATAGAACAATTTGGGAAAGGTAATCCAAAAAGGACTCATAGAAGATGACTTAAAGAAAAAAACTGGTTCCTCTGGGCAAGAATGCTAAATATCATCAAAACAAAAAAAGATAAAATTGAAGTTGATTAAAGTTAAGGTATATTGTACATCAATATTAAGAAAAACGACTTAGCAGACAAGTTAACTAAAGAAGTATCAAACTTCTTAACAATCCAGTGAAAAAATCTTAAATCTGATAAAATCATTACAGAAATAAAATGGCAGGATATAATACTAGATAGTTCCATAAGGCAATTTATAAAAAAAATAAATAATAAAACAACAACATACTACTGGTTGCAACAAAACTAAACTAGGAACAAATGGGACCTCCAAATAGAAGATTAACAGAACTATTTATGGGACATAATATGGGAAAGACTAAAAAAAGAACACATATGAAACATCTTCTTTAAAAGTTCACAGTGAAAAAATTTTCTGTTGAAGTTAATCAATAATGAATTACTGATAATAATTAAACTAGTGATAGGAAGACTAGACCTATATCACAAAGATGGATGTTTAGTATATAAAAAACAAAAGAAAATAATAGAACATCTTTTGAAATACCCAAGATATAAAAATACAACAAAGGAAGCCTAATTAAAAGGAGTAAAGATAATATATCAAGAATTTAAGAAAGAGAGGTAGAAGTGATAAAACCAAACTCAAAAAGAATACAGTAATATTCTGATAGTATATAAAAAAGAAATAAAAGAAATAGAAGTATGATCAATAAAGCTTATAAGAAGAATATTCAAAAATAGCCAAGACTCGGTCAATTTTCTTTCAGGATTGATTAAAAAAGATCTATTAAGAGAAGTAGAAAAACTCAAATATAGAGGAAAAAAGATAGGAACAGTAGCCAGAAAATAGATACTCTATTGTCAAAAAATAACTTTGAATTACTTCAGAAAAGAAGTATGGAACAAATGATGTAAACAAGTAATAGAATGGAAAAAATCATAAGGAATTTTCTGAAAAGATAAAATAAGAAGGATCACAAAGTCTTATTCAACAAGAAAAATGAGAAGGTCAAAAGAAGAAAAAAAGAAAATGAAAGAAGAGTGTTCAGGAAAAGATTTAATAAAAATAATAATGATAGAAGTTAAAAGTGACATGAAATGGTTGAGTTTTAGGCTCAATCAGAACTGCAGCCAATGATCTGCAGTAGTGAACTGTAGGCAATGATGTTTATAGTAAAAGAGTATTTATTCAAACTATAAATGGAGTGATAAATCACTCTCAAAGTTGTACCTAGAGTTTGATAATAAATTAAAATAAATGAGTTAGTTAGCATTTTAGCTTTAGTGACACTGTAAATAGTATAGCCTATATTATATTTAATAAAGCACATATAATTAACCTAACAGTGGGTTTAAAAAAATTTTTTTTTATTATATATTTTTTAAAAATTTTGGATATGTAATTTTTAAAATTTTATTATTATTAAAATTTTTTTTTCTATATCACATTTTTACTTTCAGAAAATTTTTATTGGCTGTTATTATAAATTATATAATAATTAATAAAAAAATAAAAATATTTCGCAATAATAAAACTTTAAAATGTATTAATAAAATTTTTTTTAAAAAATATAAGAAATAGAATCAGTATTAAAACATAATATATATAAATTTTATAATTTTTGACTTATAGTTAATAATTTAAAATTTGTTTTTTTTTTTTTTTTTTTTTTTAACCCACAGTCAAGTAATAATTTAAAAATTGTCAAAGTTGAAATTTATAATAAAAACATAGTAAGTGAATCCAAACTTTTGAAAGCAATTATAGATCAAGTCTTCTTATAATTAATTTACTTAATATTAGTAGTTTATTTTTGATCAGTTTAATAAAAAAGCTTCTTTATTATTTTTTGAAGGATGTATTTTATATATATTTATCTTTGATTCTTTTTTATACTAGATTCTATATATAAACTTTATATTCTAAAATTTGATAATCTATTTTTTTTTATTTTGGTTTGCTATATCTACTGATAAACTATTATTTTGTTATTAAAATTCTTAATAAACTATCCAATCAAATTATTTAAAGTTTTATTTTATCACTTGATTTTTGTGATAATCTTGTGTAGGTTAAGATCTTTTTATTCAATTGATACAAGTTTTAGAGCTTCTTTAGTTAAGATATCTACTTATTTATTATAAAAATTATTGGAATATATCTTAATTTTGATAAGCTTTAAATTTATATTTTTCTTTTTATTAGTTCTACTATTTATATAGAAAAACAATTTTTTTTCTTTTATCTATCTCTTATATATTCTTCTTATATTTTATATACAAATCTTAACTATATTATCAATAAAAATTACTGAAAGTATTGATATAATTGTTATCAATTTAGTTCTTACAAAAAAAAATTAATTATTTGCTTTTGTTTAAAACTTGTTTTTTTTTTTACTTTTTTTATTTAGATCCAAACAACTTCTATTTTCATTTTTTCTTTTTCATAGTTAATAAATAATTTATTAGATAGAAAATTAGATTTTCTTTAAATCCAAGATTGTATCAAAGTATTTCTATTAGATGGTCTTAATATATTTCTTTTTAATATTTTTCCTAATAATAATTTCTTTTCAAGTTTTAATATTTATATAATTTACTTTAATATTTCGAATTGTAAAAGAGCTTTAATTATTGTAAATAATTTCTTTAATCATTTTTTCAGTATTGTATTAAAGTTTAAAATTTTCAATTCTTATATTTTTCTAATAAATTTTTTTATATTAATATATAGTATTATATGTATCTCTTCTATACCTCTTTTTATAATACAATTGTTATTTGTATTGTGCCTTTTAAATATTTGAGACATTTTTGCAAACTAATTTCTTGATCATTATTAATATTACAATAAGTGAAATATTGTACTATTACTTTATATTTTTCTTTTTTTTTTGTTTTACAGTTGCTTTCAAAAGTTTGAGTTTACTTACTATGTTTTTATTATAAAATTCAACTTTGACAATTTTTAAATCCTTAATTATACAACCAAAAATTATAAAATTCATATATATTATATCTTAATACTAGTTTTATTTATAATGTTTTTTTTTTTTCAAAATCACTCTTTCCGCTGATCCTCTGACTACACACAAAAAAGACATTCACAAGAAGTTACATATTTCTATGTTAATAAAGTCTTAACACTTTCTTTAAACCAACTTGAAAGAACTTCAAGAGTCATCACTATCTCCCTTCCTTCTTGTTAATACTTCTTTTCAAACAAAAACTTGACCACTAATGGCCTGAAAGTCAAGAAACACCTTTCCTACCAAGGGCAAGAAAGTTTTGAAAGGAAGAAGAACTAATGTGCCATCATCTCACACTATAGAGAAACAATACAGAAGATTGTTATTGATAAGAGACAACTTTTCCCCTCTCTCGTCAACTGATTACTTCTCATAATGCTTGTTCTTGATTTTTTCTGAGGAATTTTGCCTACCTTAGTTTGATTCTAAATTTTGAGTAGCACAAAGTTTCTCACATCATGATTGGATAGATAGAAATTGCATTAGTAAAAGAAGTAAACAAGCTTCTATTAGTTATATCACATGTCTGAATGCATTTCCTCAGCTCCATAAGAACCTAGGGTTCACCATAAGTCACATCTGCGGATGTGGGTGGATATAGGACAAGCAAAACTCCTAAATCAGTGGTATTTGGGAAAGAGAACTATTGGAATAGGATTCATCGATAGCCAACAAGACCTCTTCCTCCTCCTCCTCTTCAACAAACATAACAACACCTGGGACAATATCTTTTTGGAGGGGTTTGATACTTCTATTCTCTCATTGTGTACTGACATATTCTTCGAACATAACCACCTCTTTTAAAATTTTTTCTTTGAGACGTTATGTCTCATCTAAGCATGTGCATTAGGGGGAATTTAGGAGGATCAATGAATCTTCTTTCCTGATGCATGAATTAGATTGATTTAAGTTATTCTTCTTAACAACAAGCCATCCTATGGGTGGAAGTGGTTAGAATTTTACAATATGGAAATACTGAAAGTAGCTGAGAAACAGGCAATACATCCTCAACTGACGAAGTCCTCGAAGAGTAACTAGCTTACGGAATCAAAGTAATAGTAGTAGCGTAAAATCTTTACTACTTGTAGACAACTCTAGGAATGTTTTATTAGTAATTATTTCTTGTATTTGCAATTTTTCCATAACTTGAAAGTTTAATAAAACAAGGCTAAGTCACTGTTTCAAAAAAAAAAAATTTTTTATAATATTTTTTTCAAAAATTTTAGATATGTAATTTTTAAAGTTTTATTATTGTTAAAAAATTTCTTTTTTTATTAAATTTTTACATTTGGAGAATTTTGA